>JAMKCH010085385.1:0-96559 GCA_023653785.1 Ophioderma brevispina
CAATTATTATTATTATTATTATGAAAGAATTTATATGGCGCTCTGCGAAGCACAGAGCGCCTCACAAGAAAAAAACATATACAGATGGGTCTTGAGTGCACGCTTGAACCTTGATACCGACTCAACCTCTATGACCGCAGAAGGGAGTCTATTCCATAGTTTTGAGGCACCTATGGGAAATGAAACTTCACGAGCCTTTCTAAAAGGGTGAGGTCAGACGAGGAACGAAGTCGAGATGGAATACGCATGGAAGCGCATCCCTACTATTTTGGAGACCAATTAGATCAGGCAAGTATAACCTGGTGGTTATTTGAACATTTGAATATCAATCAATCAATGAAATTTATATAGCGCCCAAAACAAAAACTTGATCAAAGGCGCTGAAACAAACAATATATAATAACAATAGACTAACAATGAAATATTCACTCCTGATAAGCAATCTGGAAGAGATGGAATTTGAGAATGTGGTATGGATGCAGCATTTTTGATTTCATCTAGAAGAATGTTCCACATTTTAGGACCGGCGCAAGAAAAAGACCGGTCAGCAAAAGATACTCTATGGGTTCTGAGTTCAACAAACCGTGGCGATGAGGTGGAGTAACGCAGACATCGGCGAACTGGTTGCAGCTGAAGCATGTCAGATAGTAGCTTGGTGTTTGATTGTGAAGAGCTTTGTAAACCAGAACCAGAACTTTGAACTGAATGCGATATCGTACTGGCAGCCAGTGAAGGTCAATGAGTTCAGGTGTGATGGGGTCATATTTACGCTTGTTCGTAAGCGGTTCTTTGGACATTCTGAAGTCTATTTAACAGAGAGTTGTTGATGTCAATCAGGAGGCTGTCACAATAGTTCAATCTAGGTGTAACCAGAGTATGAACAACAGTCTTGGTTGCTTCTTGGGTGAGCATTGAACAGCAGTCTTGGTTGCTTCTTGGGTGAGCATTTTGCGAGCTTTACTGATGTTGGTAAGCTGAAAGTTCACGGATTTAACCATGCTTGCAACTTGAGCTGCCGTTGACATACTCGAATCAAACATTACCCCGAGATTTCTCACTGAGTTAGGTTGAACAGTGATGTCAACTTCGGCAACAGCTATAGACATCAAAGCCATGTACACAAGCATAGATCATAACAAAGCTCTTAAACATGTCTCTAAATCATATGAAAAATACAACAATCAACTAAAGTATAAACAAACCGCCAACGGAATATATAATAAAACTTCTGTCTCTCGTACTCAGCAGAAATATTTTTCGCCTCTCTGGAACTCATTAAAAAACATAAGCCTGGCGATGGGAAGTTCATGTTCCCAATCGAAAATAGCAAACATTACTATTCAACAACTTGAAAGGACATTCTTGGAACGAACGTCAAACATTCTTGGAACGAATATCAAACACCATCGCTTTCTATAAATTTCTAGATGACCCTTATATCATCTAAAGTCTAAACTTTTAAACACTATTGCTTCAATTAAAACGTCAAATTCTTTCAATCATACGTCAAAGCTGTTACATTGGTCAATACATCACAAAATAACTTCCATTCTCTTTCTTTCTCTGCTGTAAAGATTTTTGTTTGGTGTAATTTGAATTTTTGGTTTAAAAGTTATGACAAGCTTTGTGAAGCCCTCCTGTCTAAAAATGCATTGAAGACAATTAAAGGTCAACGAGAGATTTTTGAGGCACCCAAATAATTGTGTCATAATAGTAATTTCATATAGACTAGACACTCAATAGATTTTTACCTTGTATTTGGCTATAGAAATACCTTAAAAGAGAGAAAAAAAGGTGATTCTTATTTGCTCATATTTCAATATAAAACATAGGCTGAATTTTGTATTTGCTCCAATACGAAATTAGAAATCTCGCAATTTTGTACCAAAGAAACATTTCTCAGCTTAATCCTTTCAGGTGGGGTTATGTTTTATGGAAAGCTTTACATCAGGGCAAAAATCAGTATTTTCGATTTTTTAGGAACACCTGATATGTGAAATCTCTCGTTGCACCTTTAAACCAGAACAAATGTTTAAACCAACTGATGATAAGTGTCACTTAAATATATTAACTGGACTATCGTTGTTCCGAAGGATCGGGGAGGTCATTTCTGATATCAGATCAAATAAACAAGTCTTGAATTGGAATTACAATCAAGTTTTGGACATGATACTGCACTTTGAGTTAAAAGACAATAAAAAAAAAGTGGATCAGAAGTCCAGTTTATATGTTTACATGGAATCTATGATCATATCATGAATAATTCAACAACAAAGTTCTCTTCCACATTATAGATATTAAGAACAATTACAGTTCAAACAATTTACACTGCTTTCTTCATAATTATTATTGTAAGCCCAATCCAGGTACACCTGTCCTCCTTAGTGAGACTCTCACCTCTATTGAATTTCAAACCTTTCATTGGATGTGTGATTTTACAAATCGGGCCATCTTGGAATTTATAACCCTTCTTCAATGTACAGTCTTATCGGGAAATGGAGTGTTGTTAACTGTTGATAGGTTGTTCTTAAAGGTTTTCTCAATATGATTCTGGACTGTCTTACGTCACACCATTTACGCTCCCTATAGAATATGTCTGCTGGCACCCAGAGCGCCACCTATTCCGTTGTCCGCATCGCTAATTTGGCCGGCCTATGCACTAATACGTCGTTTGACTCATAGCAGCAAAAGGCGCTGGTTATAAGGCTCGCGATTAGCTGAACAAGGGAATGAAAAACGGAGTTTCGGTTACCTTAGATATCGCGAAATCAACGAATCACGGTGGCGATATGATGTTAGAAATAGGTTCCTGACAAAAAAGAACAATTAGCTCACTACTTTTGTAAGCCTGGGGTGTGGCATGACTTGATAGCAGCAATCGAGAATTGAGCCAGCTGAAAAGGTAAGCAAATTGTTGTATTGGATTATTTTTCAAAGCTGTTTTCGTCGTTTCCAAAAAAACCCTGTATTATAAACTAGTCAGCTAACTAGACAATTTAGTTAGGATATTTTTGGTGCGTAAATCGTTTACGGATAGGCCAAGGATGTTGCGCAATCTCCAGGGTCCGCCATGTACAACATTCAAATCAACGCTATCTGATCCAGAGTTCCCACCCCTAGCATACGTGCGGTCCGGGAACAGTAAGTAGTCTTTGTCACAGACTGCAAAAGATATTATCTAAATTAGTACTGTCGCGAGAGAGTCAACGTTATCAGTAGTCATAGCGAATGCAGCAAATGAAACTAAATCTCAAATTTCTTCCGGAATACGAAGGGGTTCTATGGCGATTTGTGCATCAGAGGGTCCTGTACATGTTTTTGTTTTCATAGGCATATGTATCGTAATTGGGTCTGAACCTATAGAAACAAGCGAGAAAATTGAACGTTTGGTCGGGTACTTCGGTGCTCGCAAACACGTAAAAGTGAACACGCAATCGGCTAGGGCCGATCCCTTTTTCCACATGCATGGCGGTTTATTTCAGTCTGAGATGAGAATTTTCAACGCTGGTTTCCATTTACGCTTTCAATTTTAGAAACAGGATATACGTAACTTACCGGATCCCGTACGCTAAGCCGATAATTATGTGGTTGATAAAACCCCTAGGGCACGTGAAGATTTGCCAAGTTGCCAAGATTCAACAAGGGGCGGCGCTGTGTGCCAAAAGACGACACGTAAATGGTGTGACCTATTGAGTTAATTAGTCGTCCTCCGGAATTCCCTTGGGTACTAATGGAACTTTCAGATAAACATATCTTAAAGATCTGTGAAATGCTAGTCAGCAGTTGTTTTTACATGTGCACACATAAATGACGTAAACAATTAGTAGTGAACATTATAATAAATAGACCCGTTTTGTGCTGACATTATGGACCTTTCAAAACCGTTAACTCACAAAAATATGTAGAAAATTATTGTATTTTGCATTAAAACACAGAATGCCTAAATTTGCAAGTTTTGTATTAGGGACGACTTCAAAAACTCCATGACGATGAATTGTGGCCGTGTGGTGGGCCCGCGTGCCATTGGTTAGAGCAAAGGAAACATACTTCATCAGCAAAGAACCGAGGGGAAACCACCAGTCAACCGCCAGTCAATCTTCTATAAGGCGCTTTCGCGGGAGGTAAATAGGTTAACTTGGCAGACCTCTGCCTCCGAACAACCCAAGCATGTAGAGAATACAAGGAATCAACTGCAGAAATACCTAAAAATTTTCAGGTGAACCAGGTGTAGTATTGTAGCTTCGTATGATTTGATGATCTGGAGGGCGAACAAAAGCCTTTCAACAAATTTGACCTTCTGTGAAGGGCTTGTAGACGATCCCATAAAATTAGCCTTTCCCAACAGTACATGAGGTATTTCCAAGGCTCATTAGCAGCTTTCGTCTTTTGCCTATATTTGCGTCTTCGAAAACAAAGATTTACTATTTACAAATGTAGTCAAACTGAAATAACATTCTGTTGTATTCTGATTTGGTGTTGTGTTTATAAACTTCCAGGTCGGTAAACTTTACAGATCTGTAAATACTGGGTGTGGTGCGCTGTTGATGCATGCTGACGTCCCCTTTTATTGCTCTGTATATTTCACAAGCCAAAACTTTTTAGATTTTTATCTTTTTAAAACCATCTTTGACTTTTAATATCGACGAGCAATCGTCTTTTACTACTTTTGGTGTTGATATTAAGTGAAATTTTTCGTTTTGGTGCTCTTGTGATTTTCGTGAAATTGTGATTTTTTGTGAAAAACTACTCCATCTGGATGTTAAAGCTTTAGCGTGAGGGATGTGGAAATTCTTACCATGTGATTGCGAAAGCCTATTTGACCGTACAACTCATATGATTCTGCGAATTTGACAACTACTGTTATATATGATACTTCAAACAACCTTGGTATTGAAACCATCCAGCGAGTGCTCTTACTCTTTGCTGAATGCGATGGAGTGAAAGATCTGCATTTTTCATCTGCTCGTGATTTTTACAATCATGATCTACCTTCTGTATCGGTAAGGTTTCTGGGCTTCATCGAATTATCCGAGGTAAGCGTTGATGAACTTTTTCATGTGACCAATGGACAAGCATCACTGTATTCATGTAAGCTACATTTGGCTTTAAATCTATGACTGTGATGTTATGAAAAATCTTTGTGCTGCCTACAACCAAAGCCCTTTTGGAATGCTCATTTCAACCTTCGTAAGTTTGCCTTAAACCAGGTAAATTCACCCAACATTGCAAGTTCCACCTCCAACAAGTTGTGTTAACTTATTCTACCATTTTGGGCCTTATCCTCTCCGGTGATGTTGAAATCAATCCGGGTCCATCTACACATATTTGCATAAAAAATTGATCAGTGATAACTCAGTCTCAGTTTCACCAAGAACTTATGTTCCCGAATCATGTGATTCCGTGTCAACCGCCTACCTGTGTGGCGCTTGTAAGGAGCAAGTAACGTGGGTGAGAAAAGAATATGTGCGAAGAATGCGAGACATGGTACAATATAAGTTGCCAAAATGTGAGTGACTCCTCCTATGAAAGACTTGGTAATACTAGTGTTGTTTGGATATGCCTCCAGTGTGACTCACCAAACTACAGCTGTACCCTTTTTGATCTGCATGATATAAATTCTGTAAATCGTTATAGTGTCCTTAGTAATACCAGCAATAGTGACCTTAGTTTCACTTCAATAAATTCAGATGAAAACTTGGGCCAACCTAAGGCATCTTCTTCACCAGTCAAACCAAATCCTCGTTCATCCTCCGGACCTAGACCCCTGAGAATCCTCAATGTCAACTGCCAATCTCTGAAAAATAAAAAAGGTCAGTTTTATAACTGCTTGATGGCACCAAGCCTGATGTTATTGTTGCCACGGAAACTTGGCTCAACAGCACAATTGGCAATGCCGAACTATTCAGTCCCCAGTATACCATCCATAGGCGTGATAGACCGACCGTCAATGGTGGCGGTGGTGTTATGGTGGCCGTAAATAGCGACTTTATTAGCATTAGAGAAGAGACTTTGGAAACATCTACATCTGAAGCTGTTTGGGTTAAGGTTAAATAGTACAGGGTGTAAGACTCTGTATATTGGAGGCTGTTACCGTGCTAAACAGAAAGACGAAGTTGCCCTGGAGGATTTTGATTCAGCATTGTCCAAAATTAGCAGCAGAACAAGTAATATCGTTCTGTAGCAGGCGACTTTTAATTTCCTGGTTGGGACTGGAAAACTAAATCTTTGAAGACTGGAGCACCTTATCCACACCTTCACATTAAATTTCTTGACATATTAGACGACAATTGTCTTACTCAACTCGTTGAAGAGCCAACTAGACTCGACAACACCTTGGATCTCATTATGACCAACAGGACCGCCGAAACCATATCAACAGAACTCAAGTCATTCCTGGTATCAGCGACCACGAGGCTGTCTATACAGAGTTGGATGTCAAACCAGCACGTAAAAAGCAGATCCCTGTAAATTCCTTATATAAAAAAAGCGGGATGGGATGGTCTGCGTCAACATACTGAAAGGCTTAAAGCAAACTATTGCTGAGGCTGAAGAACATTAAGCTGTAAATGAATTTGTGGACATTTTTGAGGACGGCCTACTCGAGGGAATCCAACTCTTCATTCCTCACAAGAAAACTAAAAGTAAAGACTCACTCCCGTGGATTGATGCAAATCTCAAAAGTAAAGGATCAGGAGGAGAGATAAAGCGTATAAAGCTAGCAAAAAAACATGGGAAAGTGAGGGATGAACTGAAGTTTCAAGTATGAGAGAGTGTTCAAAGGGACCTAAGACGATCTTATTGGAAATATGTGGAGAGTATCATCAGCCCCCAGGATTCAGACATAACACCTTCTGGTAGTATGAAAGGTTTGGACCTTCATAAAGCCTAAAACGGCTGACTTCAAACGGTTTGTGGCCCCCCTGGATGGTGGAAAAGCTGATGTTGAGCCAAAGAAAAAGCTATGGCTCTAAATCGACAGTTCCAATCAGTCTTCAAACAGGAAAACAGCTTTTGTGGAACTCCACCTTCTACCAGAGTACCCGTCCATGCCACCTATTAACATCACGGAGGGTGTACTGAAGCTTCTGAAGGACCTAAACCCTAGTAAAGCTCCGGGTCCGATAAACAACCAACCAAGAGTCTGAAGGAAACCAAGTGATATTATCGCCAAACCTCTGACCACTATCTTCAGGAAGTCATTGCAGAAGGGAAAGTGCCTCTGACTGGGAAACACTCTAATGTCACTCCCATCTTTAAAACAAAGGCCAGAAATAAAATCCTGCAAATTCTCGCCCAATTAGCCTCACTTGTATCGCAATCCCAACTTATGGAAACATCCTGTGTAGTAAATCATGACAAGCCTAATGCCAACCAAAAAATGCCTCCATAATCTCCAACATGGCTTCCGCAATAAAAGATCATGCGAAACCCAGCTTTTGGAATTTGCTCATGACATCGTGAACAACATGCAAGATGGCTTACAAACCGAGTCTGCGTACTAGATTTTCAAAGCCTTTGACAAAGTCGGCCATCTGAGACTTATAGAAAAGCTGCAGTGGTATGGTATGGATGGTGAGGCTAAACCGATTGGAGCCAGGACCTTCCTTAATAACAGGACGCAGGCTGTAGTGGTCGACGGTGCCTGTTCAGATAGCGTACCCGTCAACTCTGGCGTGCCAAGGATCTGTGCTGAGACCATGCCTGTTCCTATTCTACATCAATGATATTGCTGAAGATCTAACATCAACCACTAGGCTCTTCGCAGATGACACCATGATCTACCTTACAGTAAATAGTGAAGGTGATGCCGAGCTCCTCCAACAAGACTTGGACACCCTCTCACAGTAGGAAAAGACCTGGATGATGGAGTTTCATCCAGATAAATGCGAGATAATCAACATCACTCGTAAAAGAAACATCTTCCATCATCCCTATACCATCAATGGTCACCAACTGAAACATGTAGATCAGGCGAAGTACCTGGGAGTTACCATTACCAGACGTCCTATCAAAAAAGGTTAGAGAAAGTCCAACGGCGTGCTGCTAGATACGCCCTCAGTAACTACAGAAGAACCAGTAGTGTTTAAAGCCATGATGCAACAACTTTCGTGGCCGACCCTGGAGGACAGGAGGAAGACATGCTAGATTAACTATGATGTATAAGATCCACCATAACCTGGTTGCTGTCGACGACAAACAAGTACCTGACCTCCAAAAATCATAGTGCACCTACCAGGACCGAAAACTCGCAGGCTGACAATGTTCCATATTCCAAACAAGAGGAACACAAGACATCCTTCTTCCCACGCACTGTTCGTGATTGGAACACTCTACCTGATTCTGCTGTCAAAGCCCAGTCAGTGCAAATATTCAAAGAAACCATACAGAAGTTGTAATTTTTTTCGCCGCCAGCTTGCATCATACACCCACCAAGTGCTCTAGTCTTCAATTGATGAAGTTAGCACAGTACTGGAAGAAGAAGAAATACAATTTCATACATAGATTTGACGAATGAGTGCTACTTTCGTCATAAGGTCTATTTGCGACAGGCCTCGTGTCCAAAAAAAAGTGTTTCGAAGACAAAGAATTAAAGGTGCTTGTTCCGATTTATGTCTCTTGTGTTCTCTACTTGATATGAGAGCCTGGCACTTGCACATACGCCCTATCAAGTACCGTGAGAAACAAACTTGCGGTTTTAATGATGTGCAAAAAAAATTACTCTATTTGATACTGATGAATATAAAGCTTACATCTCGTTGTTTGTTTGTTTGTTTTCCTGCATATTTGTCTTGTTTATTTGTTTACCTATGCTTCAATGTTTTAAGCTTATTTACTTCACACCGCAAAGAATATGGAAATGAAATCGTTGTTAATAAATTGATAATTTCTTGACTTTAGACTTTTGAATACGGTAAAGTGCCACTTTTTTCTGACGACATCATTTTTTGAAAAAAGGAGTATGTGTTGATGACAAAGGCGTTTTTTGACAGAGCCAAATGTTTCCTCTCATCATAACTTTTTAAAATTTTCCAATCATGCAGTTCTAAGTGAAGTTATGCAACGAAATGTCCTTGGATTTTAGGGAGAACTTATTTTTTGGGAACCGTGTTTAACCATTAAAACAGCGATATTTTGTTTTATATATTGGGAATGAAATGGATTTGAGGGCTCAAATTTCAGGGCGATGAGAAAAATACGGCCTTTCATCTGATATCAAAATCGATACTACTTCCGGGTAAATCAGAGGGGTCCCAAAGACGATCGGAACACGCATCTTAAAAGTGGAGTCTTTTATTTAGAAGTTGTTAAATTAATTTCTAAATAGTTTTGGCTTTCTATGCAAGTTTTAGATTTTTGTACTAGTAACTTTTTCTCCCCTGATATGGGGTGTACTAATGGGAGCAGAGAATATGTGGGTGTCTTTCAGTAACAATGATATAAAATATGAATTTATATATAAGAAGGAACCGTATCGTGACACTTGCGTAACCCGGTGTAGACTAGAAGTAATCATTGACCGCCGGACTCATAGTCCATCTACAACGGTAAACAATAGGGCACTCGGTTCAGTTGAGGCTTCACGCAACATTAGTTTCACGGTCTATTCCGTTATCGACTATGGAGCCCCGGATATGGCTCCCTGCAGACTATACCTGCTTTCACACCGGAAACGCGCTTTATTTTTCACTCTCAGTATAATATAAAACAACGGATAATTTGATGTTGTATGAAACTACTTTTGTTTTATTGCAATTTTTAACATTTCAATTGAATACAATACCATAATACAGAATATTTTAACAATGAATACAGTTAGCTTTTTGCAAGTTCAACCTTTCAAAAAAAGTAATTTAACAAATATCATATTACCGATTCAAAAATGCATAAAACGGATATGTTAATGTTGTCAGAAATTAGTTTTGTTTTATTGCACATTTTAACATTCTATTGAATACACTATACTTAGAGCTGGAACAAATATACTATATAGGTATATTCACCCCAGCTTAGAGGAATGAATACAGAACGCATTTTTTTTTTCGAGTTAAAATTTTCAAAGCTAACAATTAGACACTTGGCATGACTGTATCTCCGAAAGGACGCGTACCCTTTCAGATGCCGGTGTTTAAGCTTAGCGACCCCAAATGACCCCAGATTGACCCTTCGGCCCTCAACATGATTTTTTTCATCAATATGCGTAAGTCAAAAGATCATATTACATGATCTCTAGGAGTAGTGATTTCAAGTGTAACATAATTTGAAGTATTTTGACCTTTGACCCCTAAACCATGGGTCAAGTAATGAATCATAATTGATTTATATTGGCCTCTGATCAAGTCCTACAGAGTGGGCTAAGAATAACAATTAGACAATATCATATTTGAGTTTGTCAGTATAACAAAAGTATTTGACAAAACCGCTTGAGACAGCAATGGCGCATTAAATTGCACAAAACTATTGGTCTTGAAATATTAAACCTTTACAAACTGAGCAAATGATTAATCAAATTTGGTGATCGATCGCAGATTTTAGGCTTCAATTCAGCCGCCATATTAATTATGATTAATTTGCAACTCCGATATATCACTTTTGTGCCTTTTCAAACAATAACGTATGTGCGTCTACTACGAACCTAATCACTGTTGAATTTCTTGTTTGATCGAGTCGGTAAACTTCACCGGGTAAATTTTCATGATGGAAACATACAATTTCTATGCAGAAACACAGAGAGGTTACAAGTCATGTTAATAATCGGTTATAACCCTCGTTAAAGATGCCCCTGCTATAAATAGCTTACGGAAATACAGAAACTTGTTAAACATATCCTTTAAAAAAACTCTTGTCATGTAACATTGATGTATTGTGCTTGGTCGAATCAGAAAATCGGTGCATTGATCTTTAAAACGGCGATCGATCACAAATTCCATCGATTTTAGACTATTCCGTAAGAAAAACTTTGCTAAGAAACATTTCAAATAAAACCCATGAAAAAGCCAGTTTACTGAACCAGTCATTGATACAGTCCATCTTTCTATCATTTAACCATATAGTGCACGCATTACTTGCTTAAGTACTATTACCCACGGTTTATTCCGTATTAACGTGCACGATTGCAAGCTGTATGGGACTCTCAGTTCTCTTGCACAGGCGATTCATGGGCTTAAGGAACCCTCATACTTCAATGCACTGCAATGCAGGTGAAAACCATCTCTGATTCAACACAGCGGCAACACAATGCAATTTAAATGCGTTGCTGCTGTGTTGAGTCAGAGATGGTTTCATCAATTTTCACCGCACTGCAGTGCAGTGAAGTATGAAGGACCTTTACTGTTCATGTTATTGTTCATAACAGTGCATACTTTTATCCTGTCACACTTAAGAGTTGCGTCGATTTCATGCATACACTGTGAAACAACGTGGAGGGTTCAACAGCAATAACAGTCACGGTGTTACGGATAGGGTGGTCAAATCAAATATTGTTGGGAGACGATAACAGTGTATCCAATAAATCTAATTGCCAATAGGAAGTGTCATTCTTTCAACAAGAACATTCAATTTGATTCCTGAATTTTCTAATATCAGAATATGATACCATTTTGGCATCGTGTGTTAAGCTAGTCACATGCCAAAGTATTTCAACTTCCCAATGGTCATTCAGGTTTAAGAACACTGTTTTACTTTGTTCGGTCTTCGTCAATTAGCCTACTTATTGAAATAGTTAATAATTTGTTGATCATTTTTATCATAATATTTGTAGTGCCAATCACCTTGTTCTATATCTTCTTTGGGTTTCTTCACTTCGTCTTGAAGATATGATTCTTCGTAAGCCTCTTCAATGATGCCCTCACAAAGAGAACAAATTCCAGCTATTTCCTGGAAACATTCAAAGCAATAGCGACCAGGACATCCAGGAGTCGCACATTGTTTAAACGTGCCATTATCATCGTCATTCGCACAACCCAAGCATATGCGTTTTTCTACACCAAAAATTCTGAAAAGTTTTTGTGTCCATGGGTAGCGTATGGCCATGTAGGACATGAAGCTAACTCGTCGAGACGCTTCAATTTCGTGCTGATGTTGCTTCACTTTTTCCTGTAAAAGTTTGCTAGGCTCTGTCTCTTTTGCAAGGTATGATTGTACAAATAATATAGTCTTTCACCTTCCCTCTCCGGGTAATAGAAGGCTGCAATGCGTCTTCGGAGGCGTAGTGCATAAGCTTGAAAAAGTACGGTTAAAATGGCAAGAAGATAAAGAGCTCCAATCGCGATTGAAAGATATTCGTTTGGAGGGGTTGGATCTGGAAGGCACAACTCCGAATTAATTGTAGAGTTATACATGCTAGCAGCCTCAAAGCTATTAATAAAAGTTTCTCTGATAAATTCAGATATTGCACCTTCTCCCCTGACATTAATCTCTGTACTATGCTCGCCTGACACTTCAGTCTTTATTTGTCCGTGACGAGTTATCAATGCAAGTAGCGCGAAAAGACCGTAATCTACAAGTACTAGCAAACCGGCTATGATGGAATGCATAATTACCGTAAGCAAGCCCAGTTTGAATAAACCTTTTTCCGGTTTACTGAGCCTAGCCGACGTCAGGTCTATCAATCGGACCTTCTCGGACTTTTTCAGAGGCAGTAATGAAGGTCTTCCTTGTTCCTTTCGTTTGACATCTAATTTCTTGAATTGTGCAGTGATGTAGAAGTTATCAAATCTATCCTTAGTACGATACTTTGTATGGTACTGATAAGATTGGAAACAGAGCCACAACACCGAAAGAGCGAGAAGTTTATTTGCTATTGAAAAAGCCAGGTCTAGGTATACAATGTTTTTATCCAGTTCTTCTTTAACATCAGCTTGTATCGCTTGAAAAGAACGACTTGCGTTCATCCTCTCCTGCCAGTATAGACTGAAATCAACGTCAGTGTCAAAAGACAGTCTCAGATTTTGCAAAGCTTTCAAAGTTGACTGTGCAGCGTTATCCACCCATTGGTCTACCATTGCAGGAGCTTGGCAGAGACCTTCAACTCGTAATAGTTTGCATGCTCCACCAAGATTCACGACTTCACATATTGCTTCTGCAAATATGGACAAAATATACAAGTCTGTCAAAATATTCAAACCGGTTTATTTTTATGGATAATATATTGAAAAATCGACTTCCTAGAACATATAAAATTTATTCATATTGTATTAGAAACAGTCTAGAAATCGTAATCAAAATGACTTAAAAGTATTATAAAATATATAAGGAGAAAATATGTTGTAGTTTTTTGTTTTTAATTTTACTAAAATAACTAATAAAGTTGACTAAATTATTTAAACACATGCAGCCTACCGATCTTAGACCCTCTCAATGTAGCTGAAGCAGTGAGTTCTCTTTTGCAGTCTCTGTAGGCCTGATTAAGGCTGTTTGTGCAGTCTAGATAGGCGCCATGTATAACCTGTCGACATCTTCGCCCTGCCTCGGATAAAACATTTGACGCAGTCTGGAAAGAAGATGAAAAAATATTTGAACATTTTATATAACCTGAATTTTTATTGCGCGGTCTTGGAAACTAATTTTGGAGGTAAAGATATATATTCTAAACACCTGGCTACAGATAACATGATCTAGAACCCTCTGACCTAACATCGTGTAATACTGGAACATGTTGTAGATAGAAGATGCTGCTATGTCTGCTATGTAAGTTTTGTCAATTAATAGCATTGGTCAGCTGATACTCACGTTGTTCAAACTTCTTTATTTTTGTTGGCTTTCTTAAGATTGCCCTTGACACTCCCCAATATTCATTACAATCACATAATGTGTATGTGTGTTTTAACCCTCGTCTACCTGAGCCATTTTGTAACCAAAAACTCACGAGGGGGGGTGGGGGTGGGGTTGAGCCGGGGCGGGGGGGGGGTGGTTACCACAACCCCCTGTGATTTTCGTTACTGAACGCCCGATTCCTGTAAATTTGATACAAAGGATAGCTTAGAGTTTTCTTCTTTCCATTGGTACCAAAATAAGTACTAACATCCCCATTATGACGTCACCATGACGTCATATGTTGAGGAAAGTACGAAAATACTGAATATAGGGTGGAAAATTGATATTTCGCAATTTTAGCGACTCAAACACCTTATTATAGCTCTAAAATGCTGTCATTATATAAAGCTAGTCATTTCCCATCAAGTTGAGTCAAAAACCGCATGAAAATCTGATTTTCCTAACCTTTTTGGCGAAAAATTGAATTTTTCACTGTGTGTCTATGGAAATGGCAGTTTTGCTGACATGCGAACTTTATGACGTCATTTTGACGTAATGCTAGGCATGCTGGTACTCATTTTGGTATCAATGGAAAGAGGAGGACCTTAGCTATCTATTGGTACCAAAATCAAGTGTCTGTGATGTTCCTGTGTTGTGTTAGGCATGTTGGTACCACCCCCATCCATCAATTTGGGATCACCCTGTATCTTATCTATACCCCGGTGGATGTTTGTTTTTGGATTAAAAGGAGCGGAACATGTCAATTGACAATTACATTAAATAATTTGGCACCAAAAAAGGGGGTTTAGCAAACCGGGGAAAAAACCTGAAGGGGGGTGGTAACCACCCCCCCCCCTCCCCTTCGGTAGACGAGGGTTAAATGTGGAAGAGAAGATGTTGGGTGGACGGTATTGAAACTGAGTCGCCTATAATTAATTGAATGCTAAATTACGAACGTAGGCCGATTTCGAAACCCAACACCCTCGAGTCATGATTAAAATATGACCTGCTGCACTCATTAAAACTTTCAAAAGCAAGCAATAAAAGGAATCTCTTGAAGCTTTTGAAGCTTCAATACCGTCCGTATTACAGGTGGATGACCCGGTAATGGTGGATCTCCCGAAGGTGGATCACCCGATTTCCTCAGCCTAAAATTTTACTGGTGTTAAGTGGAAGGACGGGGTTGTCAATCGAGTCATCCATGTTTAAGTAAATTTTTAAAAAACGATTGCTATTTGTGCACTGATGGAACTGGGTGTGTATGGTAAGAAGATATAGAAGCATCCGGCGTAATCTCTTAGCCTTCGGGCTTTGATGTTAAAATATTTTCTCTTGCAAAAATCATACATCAGAATTAGGCCATTCACGGGTCTCTCATTAGCTATCATGGGCAAATAAACACACACAAAAACTCCCCACTCCTGAAATTTGTCAAGTTCAAATGATACATCGGATTATACATTATTGAAAGTTTATTTACGCGTATTTTGACACCTCATTTTTGGCAATCGATTGAGTGTTGTTGACGTTATGCCCACTTGACCGAACCCATACCAGGATCTAAAAGTTGTAGTTAACTCTAGAGATTAGAGTAGATTCAACCCATCGTGTCACCTCTAGTACTTTTCTGAAGGTATGGGCATTGAATGAGGGGCATGTTCAGTGGGTAGAAATTAAAATTCCACGCTAAATCTATTGAAACATAGAATCCAAGACCAGAGAATATCAATTCTATGCTTAATGAAAACATTCAAGTCAACATAAGCGCATTTTTAGCTACAATAACTCTCAAAACATTCTGACTAATCGTATTTGCTTCAGCGGTATTCAATTTAACAGGTGAATTTTGTTACTGACTTATGAGCGTCCGTGTTTTGGATACAAAGGAACACAAAAGTCTTTGCACTCTCAATGTGAAAATGAAATCAACATGAAAGTCCAGATTATCTTAGCTTAGTTCGTTCATGAAACAGGTGAATCATGCCACGTTTTCTTTTTTCTGCCTCATCTCCCAAATAATCGACGGTGCCCAAAACTTTTCCTCAGGTGACACGATGGGTTGAATCTACTATAGTCATGCAGAGAAACAAGGATTGCAATGTAAACGGTATGATTGTCAATAGGGCTTACTGCAACTTTTAAATACTGGGGCGGGTTAAGTCAAGTGGGCATAATTTCAACAAACTCAGTCGATCGCCACAAACGAGGTGTCAAAATACGCGTAATTAAACACCGCTTCCTATTATTCCCCCGTAAAGTATAATCAGATCTAGCATCTGAACCTGACAGACAAATTTAGGGTGGGGGGTTACTTTTTTGGGGTGTTTACTTCGCATTGTGTAATGATTCATATGATATACCGGCCGGACAATCTGTACTTAGGAATAACATGGCATTTGATAACTTGTGTGGCTTTTCTTCTGTCAAAATTAGACACACAAGTAGCAAAGTTAGACACACAAGTCACGACGGAATAAAGCAATACATTAGAAATGGAGTCACACAAGTATACCTCAGTTAGCCCAGAGAAACTAGTCATAAATAGTAATACAGATAATAAAATCATATATCCAAAACACGCAAGGCAACGGTTAGTTTAAATATATTAACTTTATTTTCACTATACAATAGGAAATGTGCTATCTGTATTATGCGTACACAGATTTACTGTACTGTTAATATTTGAAGTACTATATAAGAGTGCTTAACCCATAAAAAGATATAAAATATATAAAGGTACATTACTATTTATAGAAATATTGCAACTAGGATAAACGTTTTAAACCATGTGCATTTTCCAAGTCAATGCAATTCGTTAAAACAATAATGCCACGTTTTATACGCCACATGTATGATGAGATTTTGGTGCGGTTGTATTTTTATGAACCAAAACTCACTCAAAAGTGTCTTTAAAAAGACCTCATATATTATTAAACCCGGATGTATATAATAATAATTGTCTGGTTTGTTTGGGTTAAAATGACGTTAGTGATTATTGACTTTTATGGCATAATCTTTCACTTCAGGGCAAACTCAGATAAATTTTGTCTTGTTATATTATTCCAGAAATCACACATTACTTAATTGGTAAAAAAGTAACAAGTGATTATAAATATACATACGGGGTGAGTCAAAAAATGGACCTTGATTGTGTCCGCCATTTTTAATTTTAAAGTAACATGTATCTAATATATGTGATATCACCGGAAAGCTTAATTCATTATCTTTAATTTGCTGCAAAGATAACGGTAAGATATAGACCGAGCTACAGTTTTGCACTCTGTCCATCAGCAAATCAGTGTCCAGAAGGAAATCGGGCTATTTGTTGACTGCAGAATAAATGTGACAATATTTGACCCCGCAAAATTCACAATTTACCCTCGATGGCTTCTAAACTTTTCTATGTCTTGATCACTCATAAAATCATTTGAAAAATAAAGTAACTTAATACATGTATCAGTTTCTGCAAGAGATGAATGAATCATACCATATGAAAGAACGGGCATTGGTGACAACCTTTTGAGGTTTACAGTATTATCTTGTAGACCAAAATATGCCACATCTTGAAAAAGTTTCAAATAAATCTTACCATTATCACTGGCTTTTACACCATTGAAATACCGCTTAATTTGATATCAACATAGACATGCCCTTATCATCATTTTGGAGAAGTGATTTGCTTAGTTCACCACCGTGCATTCAAATGGGAACCCATGGATAGGAAGAAAGGCTGACTACTTGATTCAAACGACTGTAGCTCTGCCTATACTTAACCGATTGGAATTATCTTTGCAGCAAATTTAAGATAATGAAATAAACTTTCCGATGATATCACATATGTTCGATATATGTTACTTAAAATGGCGGACACAATCAGGATCTAGGTTTTTTTTTAACTCGCACTGTACTAGAAACAAAACTATTGCTTACATAAAAGGGGACAAAACTGGTGTGAAGTTGAGGAGAGATTTAGACCCTTTAGACCCATTGAAATATGTAATATAAGGATAAATGATAATTAAAGAAAAACAATGGACATCACAAGCAAGACTATCATAGAGAAATCATGTGCTCAACAGATAAGGTTGAAAATATTACGGGTCGCCTTGTTATCGGATTTGGTGCATCGTATCATATTGTATGTGCCATTCGTTAAGTCTACATTTTGTTTGAAGTCCGTCATTTTATGATTAAAATCCACTATTGCTCTGGCTTGCCAAAATTATTAAAACATCGATCGCATCGGTCGATTTTTATTAGTCGCTATTTAGCAACTAAATTTGCAGTTTGGTCTTACATTTGAAAAAGGTTGCATTTTAAACAAAATTCGTATGTCTTCCCTGTGCAAAGAGATTTCGGGGCATCCATATATTGTGTCACATGTAGCGATTTCATATAGATAAGACCCCAAATAGATTTCCTACCTTATATTGGGCTGTATAAATACTTTGAAAGTGAAAACAAAAGGTGATTTTGATTTGCTTAATTTCAATATAAAACATACACTGAATTGAGTATTTGCTCCTATAGTAAGTTAGAAATTTCAAAATCTTTGTACCAAAGAAATGAATCTAAGTTTAATCATTTCACATGAGGATATTTTGATATTAAGCCTTTATACAATAGTGCAAATATTAGAATTTTCACATTTTGAGGGATACCTGTTATGTGAAATCTATCGCTGCACCTTTCCTTTAACGCCCTCTCACGATGTGATAGTATGTGGAAACAACTGTTTTTTTAGAAATAGCTTGCCGAATTTTGTAACAAATTGTCTTTGACCAAATGTCAAATGACCTACTGAATTAATATGAAAACATTTAGTGGAAAGAAATAGTTCCCATAAATATATAGTATACATAGTTTAATAATATTGTACAAACTGTATAGATTATGACTTCTTGTTTTCACTTGCAGTCCCTTTATTTTGTAATAAGTACCGGCCAAGTGTGTACGGTATTTTTAAATCAGTTGGAATTAGGGTGAATTTATTTTTCTAATAGAAATGCCAAGGTGTCCCACTTTATTTTCCTATATTTAACTGAAACTAAAATCGTAATTTCCACGTTTTGAACTTTGGGCCGGTTGAAAAACAAACAAAGGGCGTGTATATTCCTGTAAATAAAAGGTTACATCTGCGTCTCAACACTATCAATGGTGGCGTAGAGTTCTTCAAACCGATATCCACAAATAGTGCATGTATTATTTGTTACCTTCAAACATTCATCGCAATAACGACAGCCACACTTTACCCCCTCGCATTGTTTAAAGGTACCATCATCGTCACTGTCGCACCCAAAGCAAAGCTTTGGCTTAGTACTTATTCGTAAAATTACAAAAAGTTTCTTCAGCGTTGGATAACGATCTGCAAGATACACGCGAAGGCTTACTTTTTCTGTTGCATCGTTCTCTTTCTTCTTTTGTTTAATCATATCTCTCAAGAATTTAAATAATGTCTGACGCTTCTTTAGAGTATCGTGATAAAGGAAATAGAGCCGTTCAAGCTCTCGCTCTGGGTAGAAATATTCAGCAACACGTCTTCGCAATCGTAAAGCGTAGGCTTGAAACAAAATCATAAATAGCACCACCAAGTAACAGAATCCAATACCTATTGCCAAGAAATGGTTTGGTGGATGTCCGATCGGTAGGCATTGTGTATTATCATAGGAAACATCGAAGTAATTTTCATAGCCATAACCATTCCAAAAACCTCACGAATAAACTCTGACATAAGACTGTCTCCTTCTATGTTCAACTGCACGCCACTTGCAGTCGAGAAATCCACCTTCACAGATCCATGCTTCTTTATCAATTGCAAAAGATAATACAAGCCGTTATCGACCAAAATTAGAATAGTTGCAATGCAGATGTGCGCTGCAAGTGTTACCAGACCTAACCTGAATAAACCTTTCTCAGGTTTGCTCAGCCTAAAAGAGGTGACATCAATCAAATGTACCCGTTCTGATTTCTTTAGAGGAAGCAATGTTTTCTTTCCTTTCTTCTTTCGATTTACGTCCAACACTTTGAATTGTTTTGTAATATAAAAGTTATCAAACTTATCTTTAGTGCGATAAGCGGTGTGGTACTGATAAGATCGAAATAAAAGGTATATAACTGACAAGGCCAGCAATTTGTCGAATATTGAGAAGACGTAGTTAACTATTTCAAGTGTGTAATCTATATCATCCTTGATATCTTGTTGAATACTGGCAAATGTGCTTGTAAGGTTAGTTTCGTTTTTACGGTATTCCCAATATGGCAAAAAATTGATATCGGTGGTGAATTGATCGGTTATGTCACTTATTCCATCCACTGCTTTCTCAACTGTGTCACCAACGAATGCAGGTACTTCACACACAAGCGACGCCCCAGTTCCATATCCTTCACAAACTGTCGATGTAACGATTGCTGTTAGACTAAATACTTTGCAAACATCATCTGTAAGTTGAAAAGATAGATTGGAAATATAAGATATTAAACCCATGCCATATTTTCTCTCAAAGAATAACAAGCAATTTTGTGTTTTTCAACTGCAACTGTATCTGTTCTACATTATGCAACTATATCTTGTTGATACTCATGAAATCGATTTTTTTTTCAAAACAGCACCCATTATTTCGTCGATATATCATCAACCGCAAATTTTAATTACAGGGTGAAGGACATATTTGGATAATGACCTGTAATTGAGTATAATAGCACTACTTAAATAGCTGCCAATGGTGAAGTTTTTAAAATCTTCAAAATCCAAGGGGACAAGGGACTCAGTTAGGTTAAAAATATTCGTATTCGTATTTATTAACCATCAAACAACAAAATAAATGAACACATCAAAATGATTAAAAAAGGTAGATGGAGGAGATACAACTAAAAGCAAAGACTGAAAAGTTGTTGCACCACCTTATTAAATTACAACAAAAGACACAGAACAGGACACAAAAACAACACAAAGGGACATGTGCGGTGGCAAGACATATAAATAACATCTAATAGGCCTATATTATCAGTGCTATTCATTTGATCACGTTTAACTCTCCTAATATTGTGGAAAAATCATGATATGTTATTTCACAGTTCTTACATAGCTATTTTTAGTTTGATGAACAGTGTTTGAAATTACATCTTTTGACAAGAGTCCTCGCAAAAAATCCAGAGTGTTTGTGCTGAAAGGAATTCCATAAAACACCTCACAGACGGAGACATTTGTGTTTTTACCCTTCACATTTAACCTACGGTCCACTTTGCAGTAGCGATGTTGTGGCTCCCGTCGTACGGTACTCATACAATAGGCTTCTTTTGAGACAGCTAACTTGAAATGAAGCCTATTGTATGAGTACCGTACGACGGGAGCCACAACATCGCTAATCGGTTGGGTGAATTTAATTATAGTAGCGATGTTGCGGCTCCCGTCGTACGGTACTCATACAATAGGCTTCTTTTGAGGAGCAGCAGCTAACTTGAAAAGAAGCCTATTGTATGAGTACCGTACGACGGGAGCCGCAACATCGCTACTGCGTTTATGACCACAAGATCGATAAGATAATCTACGAGTAGTCAGGCTCCGACTTCTAAGCCATTAATGTTACATTTAGTGCGACTTCAGTCAGATGTAAAGTGTACATGTATCTTCTCGTAGATTTCAAAACTACACCGAAAATACATGATATTATACTGCGCTTCGCAGTAAAATGTCAAAGTTTCTTTTGAGATACCCCTCAAATTTTCTCTAAAATAATTTTGATACACACTCAAAAAGTAATTTTGAAAGATTTGTAACTGTATTTCTTTGAGTTAGTATCGGCAACTTAATTATTTAAGGTAACCCGACTTTACCGCAACTTACTTAATTTTCTGGTAATGGGCCTCTTACTTCTTATGTATTTTAATGACATTTATTTTAATATTTTAATGAGCTAAATCGCCCTCAGGTTTAGCTATCTATGAGCTGTAGGTTAGGTTTTTGAGAGAACGGTTGCATCGTTAAATCGGGAATCTCAATCTTAATTAACACGGTCGTACAGGTAAAATACCTCTGTTTCAATATTATTTTCGGGTTGTTTTTTTACTTTAAAGTTAAATAATTAGTGAACATTTTGAGGAAGTTATCTTTTAATTAAAAGTAAAATCCAACAACATTTTGTTTGTCATATTCTCATAACCAACGTATTATTGCTTTAAGTCTCATTTATTGGAATTTTTTTGATACATCCAGTACTAAGATGTATCCGCATATCTTTGTATAGTCAAGCAGCAGGAAGCCTGATTTTGGGGGGGCATGAGATCAAAATCTCTGATAAAGTAGTTTTTTCAGCTGATTTTATATCTCCTCAAAGGTCTAACCAATGGAACAAGGTGGGTGTAAAATTGCAACCCTTGGCAATTTGATAAAACCAAGAGGCTGCCAGTGGGCTGTTAAATCTCAAAAGGGAGGGTTTTTACATAACAGCCAACCCAAAATGCAAGGTAATTAGTGTTTCTGTGCTACATTGTGTTTGTTTTGGGTTATTGTGACCACTTCAAATGGCAAATGTATATTTTTAGAGTTTTAAACGAGCTTTAATCAATATTGAAAACCAAGATGGGGCCAGGCCATTTTTCACGTTAGGAATCACAAAATGCACTTTTCATTGAGAGTGCAACCAAAATACAAGTCCTTAAAAATGCACGTTGACTGTTATTTCCCTTGCCATACTATGTATTGGAAATATAATACTAACTTTAATGTCACCTTGGCTAATAAAAGCATATATACAAATGGCCCGCCGCGAATGATTTTTCGTAAAAAGCATTCCCTCCAACCAATGATAAATGCAGGCAGAGCATTTCTGCACATTACGATTACCGTGGGGTTTAAATACATTTTAAGCACTCGAACACTATAACTCTAGTAATAACCTTTGTTTTGACCTGTCATGGCCCCGTTGCCTCATCATTCTTGTACACATTTTCTTCTTTTTCCCTTCTTCCGCGTGGTTTACTGTTTTGTTTTCTCATTTCGACATTCCGCTCCTCCAGGCATGAACCAAAGATGGAACAAGTCATATTTGCAGAGACACTCCACACCTTCGTGATCCACATGGTGCCATCACCTCCGCATGAGCCGTAATATCGACTTCAATATTCAGTAGGACTAAGGGCACATCATTGGGCACTGTGACTGCAACAGAGACTGGGCCTTCTCATATCCATCCATGCTGAGTTGGATCCCCGTTCAGATGGATCAGATTTCATAGCATCCCTCCAGATAGCTACCTGAAGATGTGCACGGGCCACAGTTTTCCTTAAGTTCCTCATCTATAGGAGGGAGGCTTCTGAACCCAGGTCAACATCTCGTTTACAACCCCCTCACTTACAAAAATGTTTGGACAACACCTTGGTAGTTAATATGGACCCTCTACAACAAACCAATGCTAGTTAGGTAGTACTCTCAAATTGTGGTATCACTTTTGTCAATAGGCCCAATTTAAGTTTAACACAGGGGTCAAATTTTTAATCAATGCTCCAATCATGTGGAAATGTAATGCCATATTGTCCGTCAGTCATAAGCTAGGTAGGTAGTCCTCTCAACTTGTGGTATCACTTTTTTTCAATAGGCCCAATTAAGTTTCCATCAGGGGTCAAATATTAAATGCGTCGGAACAGTTTGAAAGTATGCCATATTGGCCGTCTAGTCATAAGTTTCCAAAAATGTATAGTTTGTACATCTATGCCCCATTGCGTTGAAGTTATAGGTAAAAATGGCTAAAAAACGGTGAAAAAGGTCAATTTCTTATTTGTACAAAGTTGCACCAATTTTGGTAAATTGAAAGACGTTGTTCATCTAGCTAGCTTAATTGTCAAAAATTGAATATAGTTTAGTACAATCTTTCAACGCATTTCCATGTATGGAACAAAATAATGTCAAGGGCAACATAATCCAATTGGTGTTGACCTTCTTTGAACCCTTATCTCCCGTAAGTAAGCATTTAACATAATTTTCAATTGTTAAGGATATAATCATATTAACTTTTAATTTTTTATTTTTAGTAATGGATTTTAAATTGACTTTTTTTAAACCATTTTGGTCCCTTTTTACCTTAACTCCTGAAACAATGGTCGTAGGTGGTAGCAACTATACAAGTTTTTGGAATCCGTACTTGTACCAACTAAAAAGGTAACTTGTCAATATGAGCGAATATCTTGCAACACATGACCAGGTTGTAATGCGCGGGAGGGTGGAATATAACACACATCGAAAAGACACAAAACCAAAATGGTGGTACACCACCTTAATGTGCGCTGTAGGTGACAGCGACTAGTGACCGAAGAAGCTGTACACATACACTACATATTGGGAAGACCAGTACTACCCTACTAGCATTGATGTAAGGGTCCATACTAACTACCAAAGGTGTTAAACCCTTTTCTGTAGTGGGGGTAAACGAACTCCTTAAATAAGGCCCCTATGAATTCTGCTCCTGCTCTATAAGTGGGGTGCAGAGAAAATAGTTTAGCTGCAGAATCCTACTTCAAGCTACTTTGATGTCCATACTTTCTGTCTTGCTCCGACAGCGACTGACATCCAGATTGCCCATAGTAAAACATGGGCCAAATAAGGTGTTGACTGCCTCAGGACCTCACCTTGAGACGAAGAAGTAACCCCAGCAGTTAATGAACACTTTTTACCTCGTAATACTTTCAAACCACTCAGACCATAGGCAGCCAGTAGTCTGCATAATATCAAGGTGCTTTTGTAGGGTTTGCATTGTATATCAATCAAGGAGCGCCCCTGCACAGGTGATGTCCATCATGACGTGCCCTAAAAATATCACCTTGATAACAGAAATGCAACACACACAAACATGTCTGTGTCATCTGCAACTACAAGTGAAGAATGGCAACCACACTTGCAACCTGCTTTACAAGAGGTATCCGATCCTCATGAGTAATGCAATCACATATATAGCCGTCTGATGGTCAAGCCCATGTACTAGTTTCCATTAAGAGTAGCTGGCGAAGATACGATCTTGGAACCCTCTTTGCAGACAGAAATAGCTATAACATGCGCTTTCAATCCAACATACTGGTGTTGAGCTCTAACTCCGGGAGGACGACCTGGGGACGACCTAAAACGGCTGTCCTTATGGATTCCCAGTCTCGCCTCTGCGTTCTGAACCCTGTTTTAATTTGTGCTTCAGTTCTTTGACCCCTACTTTGCCGACAACGCTCAAAAAGTTTTTGGTCGAATTGCGAAATTTTTGGAAATTTTAGCCAGTTTCTTCAGCTACACAACCCCGAAATTCAGTTCGTAAGTCCATAAATTTGTTAAACAGATTCAGTTTCGAAGCCCCTCTTTCGACAAAACTTCAGTTCTCAAGCCCCAAGTTCGCACCTCACACCCTTCCTTCATGGTCTAGTGGTTTGGTATCTTCTACTCTATACATACTGGCAGGTCAACGATTCGAAACCTGCTGTGATTACGTTGTATTTGTGGGTTTGTTGTCCAAAACTTGCATTCGTCAGCCCCAATTATATAGTTGTTCATTTGGAGCAATTCCGTGACCCTGGAGAGTAGAGCAACATTTCTCAGTGATTTTGTCACGAATTCTATAAATAATAAAAAGTATAATAAGCAAGGATACAGCTCAAAAATGTATTTAGAATTGCCCCGTCGGTGAAACTGACATATTTTTAGTGTTTTTCTGGCACACGGCGGCCATCTGGGATTTTTTCTAATTGGCGAAGGGTTGCAATTTTACATCCATCTAATTGCATACTATTGTAGTATTAATCAGATGAGAATGTTCTTAAACGCCTAGTGCATTTTTGGGTTTGTCTGCTTTAAAATGGCGGCCATCTGGATTTCTCAAATTACTCAAGCGTTGCTTGCCATATACATTCTCAATTTTATTTCCTACCTCAGGATTTTTTTACCGTGAAAATTGCGGCCATCTTGGATTTCTCAAATGGCGCCCCAAGGGTGGCAATTTACAGCCCCACCTGGATTCCATTATATACCTTTCAAGAGATATAATCAGCTGAGAAAAATTTTATCAGAGATTTTCATCTACACCTCTCCGCTGCTGGACTAGTTTTACATGTATAGCTGAGGGTCTCCTTTACGGAATATGTCATGATTCTGAATATTTGGAAAATTTGGTATGGATGAAAGCTTAAGTAAAGTAGATTACATATAAATCAAAATAAGTTTGAAAATTGGGCCACATTTGTTGAGTCTTTTGCCCTTGTTAATTTTCCGCCCAATAGCTTACTCGAACGATTCCGACAAATCCACATCGCAGGCAATGTGACGTCAATTGATGACCATCCATAATTTACGTGCGTTGTGACCATCATATCGCAGTGTTGCCACTTAATACTAATTAAAACACAACGAAATGAACCAAAATATGTCATTCGTGTCATAACTTAGTTCTAATTTTTTTGATTACTTTTCAGGTAATCCACATCAATATTAACAGTGTCAGCAATACAATTCGAGTCAACACGAGGTTTTGTTTGTCATCACTTGACGTCACGAGGAGAGCAAAATGGGCGCTTTTGTATCAATGAAGCCGTGGCGAAAAATCCGCCGAGTTTTCTTTTAGTCAAAAGTCAAAATAAAATGCCTCTATTTTGTAATTTGACATCAAATTGTATTATTTTTTCGGGATTCGTGATGTATGTACATATATTTTATGAATGTAAGTCAAACTGACTTACCAAAGCTTGACTATTTCCTTTACTCCCCATACCAAAAAAAAAGTCTCAATAATTACCACGATGGTGATTTCCCAATGACGTTAAAATTGCTATAAGCCTTATAAATTGACAATAATACTGGGCCCTTTGTCTTGTCTTCACATCATGCACTATTACAGTAAGGTACTGGGGGCACGAGGCGTTATCCTCGTCCTCATCGTGAATTTGAAAATCTTAAATAAATCAGAAATCCAGTGTCGCTGACAAACGTCCCCTGGTACAGTACAGGATGGTGGACGTGTAAAGACTGAAGGTCTATTCATGTAATATAGGGCCAAAATGTAAAAAAATCACGCTTGACCGTTTTTGGTTGTCTCTAATAAACCGTTTGATTTGACATAAAAAGTGCGTTCAAACGCATTCCACTGACATATTTTAATCAGATGCAAAAGAAAAAAAATCTTGTTAGTGGCAACCCCATCGGATGACAGCATGACATAGGTGGATGATAAACCCAGCCCCGCCCAAGCCCACCCTGGTAAGATGGGGGGGTAAGGCAAACACCGTTATTATATAGCAGACAAAGTTGCGGTCGGTCCATCACAGGACATTACACGATTGGGTTCGAGAATCGTAGTAACAAAGTCCTGTAAAATTTCTTCCGCAATACAAATACATTTTATTATACCAATTACATATCTATGACCTCTTATACTTCTTCATAGGAACTCTTACCAATTATATCGTTGTTATTGCATCCGTACAGTCATCGTATAACTTGTTAACCTTTACCGTTGTTTGGTCCGCGTCGCATTCGTCCTCTCGCACCGCTTGTATCTCTTCACAGTCATCCAATGCTTTCCTTAGCTTCATTTTTCAGTTGCTGCAACCAAACAACATAACACATATTACAAATTCTCAGTGCGTCATTTTTATCTGATGTTTTATGGTCACCCCTGGTGTCTGAATCCAGGAATTTGTGGGGCTTCCGCCGCTCAAGTTAACATTCATTCACAAGAGTCATGCAGCTAAAACATGTCAAGCAGTCTATTTTCTCACGTATTTCACCCAGCTATATTGATGCAATACTTTGAAGACAATACATTTATTCACAATAATTTTATTAAGAAGCATGCTGCTAAACACGCGTAAAAGCTATCTCTTTCCCATTGTGGCATAATTAGGCCTTTAGGTATTTTGAAAAAGTGTGACGTCATCGCAGATTGGAATACAGGGTAGTTAAAACATAAACAACTTGGACAGCAACTTCTAAGCATTCCCATTTTTAAAAACAATAAACATCTTTAACAACTCAGCGTATGGAACCGGGTAATATCTCAGCTTGCGATGACTTGGCCACACGGCGGCGTTCTAGCGCCCTGTAATTATTTGCTAGGTTTCATACGAATCAGGCCCATTTTCCCTTATTTGTGTTGCGATTAACAAGAATACACCATCTCTTACAATAAGAAACAATCACAACTTCACGGATTTAACTATTCACCTTAAAAGCTTCATTTTCTTAAGACATAATCCAAAATAGAAAATTTCCAAAATATGGATGAACTTGTTCATGAAATTCTAAGTTTACAAAATAAACTTTTCCAAGCTTGTTTCAATTCTTGTGACGATTATCCCATGAACAAAAAAATTCAGTCACCTCAGTGCATTCTATACGTGTCAACAAAAGATTAAATTAAATTTCTACCTATGCTCGGCAATTAAGGCATAAAATTGGGTCATTCCAAAAAGTCTTTCATGGACTGTCATTCAGACTTTTACAAACAAAAACACGCACGTGTGAGCACCATTTTAAAACAGTCCGCCGCCCTTGAAGTTTAAAACTGCATTGAATAACGACCAATGCTTTGCGACCAGTCAAGAGAATCAATACCGTGCTAGACCAAGCATCAATAGCATTGACTAATTGCTTCAAAGCTCTTTAGGTATAATTGTCTTCTAACAACGGGAAAAACAACAGCGCAGTAGTTTAATACCACTTTGCATTCCACAGCCTTGTACCAAGCCATGAGCGGAAAGCAATGTTTACATTATTTCAAAACTCAAGACATTTAATAAGAACAGAAGGAACCAATTGAAAACGCATTTTATCATGCTAAGACATTAAATACGGACAACTTGAATTAGTTTTTTCCAATTTGAAGGCATGCACTTGCTGCAAATCACCATCCTGCCTTTGTCTTTTCCATGTGCATTTCATGCCAGCTAAACCAACCTGTTAACTGATTTCTTCTGACGTTTTCCTATACTGTTAGTTAGACGGTTCCGTTGTTGATGTAGATTTGGCACGGTAGGACCTTTGGCTCTGTTTTTCTCTTCTCCAAACTCGAGGAAGCATTTATGGATATTTTAAGAGCGCTATTCAGGAACTCAAACGCTTTTGGTCAAATGTTCGACTCTTGAAACGGTCAAACTTAACAGATATAAAACTTATTTGACGTTCAAAACTGTTCAGAAAACACGATCTGCATTTAAATTGATGAGATTAATTTCTATGCAAGGACAATGAGAACCAACCACTACATGTAAAGTCAATGGAATGGACAACTGCCTATATGACTGGCTGGTGCATGTGCGTATGTTTATAATATGTGTGTGGTGCGGTTGTGTGTTTTATCTGTTGCGTTGTGTGTGTTGGGTGGGTGTTTGCGTTTTGTAGAGCGAAGGGTTTGTACGTCGTGTGTTTCCAGGGCGGTAATCTATTTGCTACTCTTCGACATCACTTTTTTATACGGTTGAACTGAATATTTAGACTTTACCAATAACCATTGTTATTTGTGTCTTCCTACTTTACCCGGGTTAAAATGTCATTTGGGCCATATTCCACATTTTTTGTTAATTAGATCTTTGTGTGAAATTTGAGCTTTGAGCGTCAACCTAAATAATGCAATTGCCGTAAATGTTTGCAGAAATACACTTAGACCACACAACTTGTACATATGTACATTAAACAAATGAGCGCGTATCATATAATACACTATTAACTTTCACTGAAATACTTATGCTGTTATTGCAGCAAATAACCACTTTCTAACAACGTTTATATTAAGGCACAGGAGCACAATGGCAAACTGAACACTGTTTGCATTAAGATCTACTACACACCATAAATACTCATTTAACTCTGATTTATGAGGACTAAAATTAGATGACGGCAAACCGATGCAGTATGCCCGCCATAGTATGCTATACAGATGTTATCAATAATTGGTGAAGTACGTTTCGCGAATTACAGGGGATTTTGATTATTAGGGTTTCATATTTTTAAAGAAATTTTTTTTTTTTTTTTTTTTTTTTTTTTTTTTTTTTTTTTTTTTTAATTTTTTAGGTTTTTTCTTTTTTTAATTTTATAATTTCAAACATCTTAAATGGCCTTGTAAAAAATCCTCTTTCCTCATACATTTTCATTACAACACGCACGAGGTACCAAGTAACTGAACACAGGTGGAGCATCGATGGCGAATCCTACAAAAGGAATGTCTGCCGGTAACCCCGGTAAAAGTTTCTTTTTAAACGCGCCTTTGAGATGTGACTTGTGTACCGGGAGTAAGAAGTAAATGGCGTCATATCCTAATGGTTCTTCATTTTCAGAGATGTTTCTTTCTGAGTTATTTGGGTAAATTATGCTAAACGTCGTTCTTTCTTTGTTCATAAATGTTCAAACTTTTAAAATACCACCCGAATTTATAAAAGAAATCTCCAGAAAATTGTCTGGGGTATAGCTTATTACAAAACATTCATATCATTTTCCTCTTTATATCAGTGGCGTACATTTTTTTACTTTGGGGGGTGGAGTTGTGAAAGTTTATGAAATTAAACAGGTTGGCTACAAGATCCGGTACTAGCACATGTGCGCGCCGCGCGAAGGCGCTAAAATATTTTGCCCTTTAGAATCTAAAATCGTTTAATGTACTTGGGTAATATCTCATTTGATGGAATCTATCATGGGGAATAATTTCCCCCTCCCATAATTCATCTTAGCTATATAACCATGAACAATCCAACACCTAAGAAAGCCTTTATCGAGCAGAGAGATTAATGTTTGGCATCGTAGTCGTACCACCACAGCAGTGTTCCCAGCACATGCATCCACATCAGCAGATGTTAGGTTACGGCCTGAATGTCCATGTATCCAATTCGTTGGTACCATCTTACGTTTGATCAAATTGATCCTGAGCTGCCGCTCTACAGGGTGTCCCAACAAGCCGAGTCCTGCTGTCAAAATATAAGTATGCATATATTTTTGTTTGGTATGTCCTATAATGCCTTAAAGCGGGGTTATTTTTAGCATTTATTCGATTTCCATCTGATAGTACATACAACAATGATATTCTTCATCAAAATAAAGAGGGTGAAATTGCATTTGTGACGACTTGTAAGATTGCGAGAACATTATTTTGTAATGTTACTTCATCAGCACCACGCATTATACGTAAAATTGAATTATTGATTTATTATTGCACCTCCTTCTAATTTATAATTTGTGAGGCAATATCTTCACTCTTCAGCATTACTTTGGCCTAAGTTTTAAAAACATTAATCATAATCACCGTCATTGCATGCATGGCGAATCCGCAAGCATACGAACTAAGTCACGTAACTGGTGAGGTTCCTGAATTCTTAAGGGTGTCATAAAGGAGTTAGGTTCACTTTTACGGAAAAAGCCTACCATTCCTATGCACGCGCGAGTATAGTTATGGTAGTTAATTACATAGAATGCCGAAACCAAGTATTTAACCTGTTCTATTTGTAAGCAATATGTCATTTTTTTGTTTTATGTTTGAAAAGGAAGAACGAAAATATGTAAGAACGTAAGACCCTAGAAATGATTATGTGTCACTGTTCATGTTATCCCCACGCAGGCCGATGCGTACAATTGCGGCAGAAATCGGACCAATTTCCATTATCACTCTCGTGTTTTTGAAGGCATATCCTTGTTCTACATATCGGATCCGAATGAATAAGTGGCAAATATCTAGTTTTTGTTCTTTGACGTTAAAGTGTATCAAACAAAACCCAAACGCACTTTTTATGCTCTTGCCCCGATGTTGAGACTTTTGGGGACACTCTCTATTTGCTATGTTGATATGTACGTACATTCATGCCACTCTGTACTGCATCTAGACTGTCCTCCATCAGGTTTTTGAAATACTCCCTCTGACACCATCAGCTGGTCTTGTAATTTTTGCAGCACTGTTCTCAAGATTCCTCACCTATTGGTCAAACACTTCGGCGGCAACATCCTTGATTGCTGACTTTGGTTATATGCGAGCTGAAAAATTAATAAAGAATATTCCGTCAATTAAATGTCGAGCGTGATTAATACTATGTTTTTTAATACCATTTTAATTTAATGTCTTGACAATATTTGGCTTAAATTATTACTTCGTTTGATATAATAAATTTGGCCATAAAGGATTTAATTAACAATAGTGCTCATTTTCATCTAAATTAATGTTTTCTGTCTTTTTGAGAGTTAAATAACTATACCATGTTTTACGTTTTTTTTATGCCTGGTTTGTTTGTTCTCAGACTAATGCCAATTCTAAATAATATAAACATATACCTATCTGGAGGAGACTTGCTTTAAACTAATACCAGTTGCTGGTAGCTCCCAGTCCCTACTTGCCTCAAGTTGCCCAGAATATATGCATGTTTCTGATATCCTCCAGTTATGCCAAATATTGAATATACATTTGTTTGTGGAGTAAATGCAGTCACGTTTGTTGTCTTACCTCGGCAACGCAACTCTGGAGTTAGACACTTCGTTGGCGTTTACGAATATGTTTTGATTGGTCCATTGAGGAGTAAATGCCCTACAATTGCAAGGAAGGCTGCCCTGCCTCTTTGTGTACAAAGAGGTTGTTACCATAGTAGGCCACGCTCTACCCTCTCACTGATGGACAAAAGTAATATTGTCCATTTAAAATCTCAATAAATGAAGCTATAAGATGGCGATAGAATTTTGGTTTCTGTTCCTATCTCCCATACAAGCATTATGTTCCAAAATAAACGAATGGAGAATATAACTTTGTTAGTAAGAGATATGGACATTTTGAATATTGACATTTTTAGCTGAAAGTAAATGTACTTGAATTAAGAGAATAGATTAGATTACGGTTTTTTGCCTATATATTTTTCTTATCGTGGTCATACTGGTATGGTCAATCCATATTTTAAATGGTGGATACGAATAGCAAATTAATTGGCCTGCCCATCCAATATGACACGATAGTAGACTAAACAAAACAACACATTCTATCTTTTTTCTATTTTGTTCCTATTTGGATTGCTTGAATTACTGAAAATATCATGCTGCGCGTAAACCTTTTGCGGTTACAACTTCCTGTCTAATATTTTCTGATATACACACACCATTGGTATTACTTGTTAACATAATAAAACCCCACCCACTGAATAGAATTTAAACGGTTGCCTTGCAATAAAAATGTATTCAGTCACTTGACATTGGTTAATGTTTGGAACCAGCATAAAAATATATTGATAGAGTAAAAAATTTGATTCTACTCCGTTTGGAGTTTTGAGTTTCAGTCGCCAATAATTACTACCATTATAAATATTATTTTTCCTAGCGATCGTGTCGGGCAAGCAAATGCTTACGGTTAGTGTCTTGCAATGCCAGTTCGACTACGAATTATGTTAATATAATCAATAGACCTGGTCACAGCCACACCTCTTGGGTGCAATTCTATCTTTTTTTGTAATTATTAATAAAAGGAATAGATTCAATGACGTGAAAAGTTTGAAAGGTGTGGCAGATTTGGTTGCACTTTTTTACCGAAAATCTCTGAATCTAGATCATTTTGCACACTAAAAAAGCAGGCGGCGTGTAAATCATCACCCGCGTCTCTGGGACCAAATCACCTCCAAAAGATTATTAGTCATACGACAATAATGCCTATCATATTCAATTTCCGTTGAGGTGCGCTACCGCAAACTCAGGGGCAGATGGGGTGGTATGGTGGCAAAAGGACCACGGTCCCCTTCTATCGGCGAGTGTTTGTTTGTGCCTTCTTTAACCTGGGACATCATTTATTAACGATCAAACGCTCTAATTACCGTATAAAAGTCAACTGTCAATGTAGTACGACCCACCTTAATTAAGGTAGTGTAGTGTTCGAAAAGCGTGCGCAAAGCCAATTAGAGAAATACACTTATATCTTCCGTGCCCTGCCAGGTATGATTCCCCGTGGCCCACTTCCGAAAAATGGCTGGTCGCAAACTTTTAGAAAAATTTCTAATTTAATATAATTTTTTTAAATGAGGTTAATTGATGTGTATCTTGAAATCTATAAAAATGTATAATTTTATATTTACCGGTAAATGCCAGACTCAACGACATGATCAAAGTAGACACGGCTGTAATAACAATTGCGGCAATGAGTCCATATTTCAATCCGTAGTAAAGACCTACAAAGAGAATTACTCCAAGAATAAGTCCGGTGATGAGGCCTGCAATTGCTTTTAAACTTTTATTAGTGCCTCGATCGCTAAGAAAAAGGTCGTTGAGTACTTCCCTGCTTCCAAACATTGATTTCATACTAGAGACTGAACTCATGTGACGGAGTAACCGGGGACGATGTCTTGGAGACGATGTTGGGGACGGTGTCGATATATATCCAGAGGAAGGGCTCGAGGGATCCGTTGCCGATCCCGGTGTAGGCGGTTCGTTCTGTTTGTGAATAATCAAAATAAATGTACATCAAAATTTTCAATTAATCTGGCTGTCTATCTGTGCTAATTACAAAATATTTGTCTGACTTCATCTTTTATTACATATTTTATTCCGTTATTGCTTATTTGTCTAATTTTCAGTCTTGTGTCCATCTTTACACAAACTCAAGTATACTCTCATCCATCTAGCCCAAGAAAAAAAACAAGTTTGTCTTAGAAGATCGCGCTCCATTTGTTTAAAATTGGTCTTTTAGCGCATGTTTTTAGTATTTTGCTCACTTGAAATGTTTTTTTTTATTCTTCAGAAGAAAAAAAATTGGAAAAAGTGGTCCAAAAATGCAATATTTTTTAAAACCCCACATCTCGCATTAGCGTTTTTCTAAAAAGAAAGAAAAAAAGCGCATTTCGCATTTGCATTTTTCTGAGACAAACTTGTTATTTTTTTTGGCCCTATCATCTATCGCATACCGTCTCTCTATCGATTTCGGCACTTTTCGCTTCATCCAGTGCTTGTTCTAAATGTGTAATTGTGAAATTTAACATTATGAGAATAAAAAGGTATAGAAATTTAATTCTTTTGCATTGGAGTAAGCATAGAATGTTGTGCATTAAAGTCATTGGTTAGTTCACATAAAATGGCTCTCTTGTTTATATTATTGCATCGATTTGTGCTGATCCTAAGATTCATAAATGATTATTGCTATTCTAATTCGTATGAAGAATAAATCCACCAACTAATCATTTTATATGCTTACTTCCTGTGTGAAAGAGTTAAAGTTTTGACCTTTTTTCTCATTTTGTTTTTCAAGTAATCGTAAATTTGTATCGCTGCCAACTAAATTGTTGTTATTTATCACGAAAAGCTTTTGTTTTCCCTACTTACAAAAGTTTTATCGTTACATCCACGTTTAATAGCGCTAAAGTTTTCGTTGTAACCAAATTTGTTTTTTATCACCACACCATTTGTTGTTATTATTAAGAGTTGTCATTTTTTAGATGGCCGCAATACGCTTTGGTTTTGTTCATATTTCTACCCCAACAATATTAGGTATTTCCAGCGATATTGTTGCTATAACATAAAGCACATTGAAACCAACCTTATGCACAGCCTATGGAATGCAAGCAGATATACAGTGACATGCATGGAATCTGATAAAAACTGAAACAAAGAAAAGGTTAAATTAAACGAAAGTTTAAATAAAAATGTGGAATGGGAAAATGGGAAAATGAGACTAAACATAATTAAAATTAAATAAAAGTAAATGTATAGCGAAAAGATTGTAATGAAAATGTATAAAATAAAAAGAAATAGCAACATAAACGAAACTTTTTTGCCATACCTTTGGAATAGATCCATCAACTTCGTCGATTCTTGATTTCTGACGGGCTAAGTGTGCTATCAAAGACTTATTCTCCTCATCCATATTATTATTGGTAGTTCTATTGACTTCGTGGTGTGGAGGCTTTGGTGCAAGTGGAATTGTACTACTCACTTTCCTGGGTGTAACTTGTTCTGTCTTGTTTAGAATAATGGAATTAAATAATTCATCCCTTAGTGCTAAACTTCTTCTAGCAACTCTCGGTGATGGTCCTTGCTCGGTTTGATACGCTGCGCCAAACGAATGCACGGGATCCATGTTTCGATCCGGACTTTTCAGTAAAGTAGCCATTGTGGATGTCGTCGGCATGCTACTGCGATATTTGCCTTTACGAATTGGCGACGCCTTAGTATGACTTCGGATACTGGATCCACCTGTTGACTTGCGGAGAGGTTTTTGATTCCTATGACAAACCGGACCTACTGGGGTGGACTGAGGGCGGCTGCGTGCAACTGGCTTTCTTTGTCCACTCCTTGGTCCTGATAGTGAAAATAACATAAGATCATCCAGGAGTTAAAATTCACGTAGCGTTGATCGAGATTTAAAGAAGAAAACTTTCTCAAACTAGCTCCAGTTAATTAACACATTCTTTGAGCCATATTATTCACGAGACAATTGAAACGAAACGTATGAAATCATTTTATACACATTTACATATAAACCCTGCTGAATCAAAGCCCAAATGCCTCAATAAGAGCAGACTTACGGTTTTCGTCAGAGTTAGTTGTCGACTGCCAAGTCATTCCACTAAATGGTGACTTCTGAGTGTTAGTCACTTTAAGTGGAGAAGCAAGCGGGCTGATTGGTAGGAACTTTGGTGACGTAGTCGATGGGGTGCCTGAGGTAGATGAATGAGGGCTTAGAGACGAAGGGGATCTTGGACTGGGGCTAGGCGACGATGACGATGACTGGGGGCTGAATGATGGTGGGGCGGGAGAAGGGGTGGAGTCGGAACTGTCTGAAGAACCCCAGCCGCGCTTTTTCATTTTTGCCAGGCGTTCAACTGGTGACCTTGTTGTGGTTCCCTGAGCTAAGTCGAAGAAATTAAAGGATTTGTTCCTATCAACATTATACTGTTTTCTCTTTGGTTGGGGTGTATAAAATAATCTCTGTTTGTGGAAAAATTATCTGGTGACGCAGAAAGATCGGAGTCTTCGGGACTCAGGTTTGCTGAAATTTAAGAGCAGAAGATTGAAATAATTAAAACATACTTTTAAATAAAGGTGTTTGCTTCTTTCTTTGTTTTTGTTAAGTTTTTATTTGAATAACTAAATAGCACGCAAATCATTGACATTGGTTAGTCTCATTCTGAGCCATATTGTACCCTCTCTTTAACCTTACATTTTATGCCATCTCTTTATTGTTATTATAGAGGATGTAAAATTAAAATAGCGATAATACAACAAATTAAATGCTGTTGAGGGCATCCAAAATGTCTGCCTTTCAATAGTTGACTTTCGATAATACCATACCTCGTGGCCCGAGAGTCGAAGTCTTCCAGTTCGCCTTTCTACGCAGCTGCCGTAAATCCTGAGCATTCGTTTCAGACTTTCTCCGTATACTCGAAGGCGGCTGTGGTGCCTTGCGTTTAGGTATAAGAGGCCCACTGGTGGCGACAAGATCTCTCTTAGCTTCCTCAAGCCTTTCATTTTCATGCGTGCGTTCTGTCTTCAACCCGCTACCCTTGATAGGCTTGATAACACGCTTTGGTGATTCAACATCCTCTGTCGATTCATCATGTTCAGCAATGTCTTCAGGGATGCCATTTTGGCGGGAAAGTCGGCGAAAACTGTTCGGTCTAGGTTTGGGAGGTAGAAATGGTTTACGTTTGGTGGGTTGAGGAGTGAGGTATCTGTGACCAGGATGGTCATTTTCTTCAGCAGCTTCTTCCACGTTCAGTTTGGGAAGGCTTCGGGCTTTCTGCAATGCACCTTTAATAATGAAGTATATAATATTAATAAGACGTTTTATTACATTGTGATTATGAAAAGAATTTGTCCGCTGAATGTGAAAACAATTATATCTGAATTATCATTCAGAGCATTTTAATGAATACTTTGAAGTCATATTATCCCGCCAAGGGCACCGGTAGAAACAATCACTACATTGTTGTCCATAAGAAACTTTCTGCAAACTTCTGCAACCTGGCATCTTCGCTAAATGCAACAATGTAAAAATATATCCGAAGCATCGGGCTTATTGCTCGTGTTACAAGAGAAAAGGTATATGTTATTGTCAATGAAATTTAATTTTGTAACGTTATTAACAAGAAATGCTTTATAAACTCTGGTGGGATGTAGGAATCTGCTTTGTTGAAGTATAAATGATCCAAATCCAGAAGTCCAGTATTCCATGAAACGTAATTCACAAATATACATTGTAAATATCCACAAAAAGGTCTTCGTGCAATTTTCAAAATACATCACACCCTACTAATTTCAGCAGATTTAATTCAGATTTAATCCACAAAATCTACAACGTATCTACAACACACATCTTTCTTAGGATATATGAAAATAGATTGTTAATGCTTTCCTTAAAATTGTTCCGATAAGCAAAATGCCTTTACCGGAATTGTACTTCAAAAAGGTCCTTTATAAAAGATTATCTCTGACACAATTCTGGAACGTCTGTCAGTATGTTGTCTTGAAGCCCTCGGAACTATGCGTCACGTCAAAGTGGTAGCTACATTTAGACGTCGATCCATGGGGACATATCAATGGTCCGGGTAAATCGAGCGACAAAAGACATAACAGAAAATAACTTTTTCAGCTTTAGTGAACACGTACTCAGACAGCAATTCAATGGTGGTCCAAATATGTTGGACCAATATCTATGTATTATTGGCCCTGTATTGGCTCTTATATTGGACAAATATATTATACTCATGGGCCCAGGATTGGCATTATTGGACTGATGTATAATTATTATAAATATTGGTTATAACAAATATTTTTACCAATGTTGTGCCGATGTTGTACCAATACTGGTCCTATGTTCTTTATAGCAATTGTTTTAATATAATTTTTTTCAAGCTAATATGTTTAAATAAATTAATTAAATAATTTGAGCTAGTCAAATACTTATTCTTTTATCGAAACCGGTATAATATAGTATAATGTCATCAAAATAATGTGTTCTGTTTAAAACAATAACCTTTGAGATGTTAATGTTAATAACCGTTAATAATGTGTTCTGTTTAAAACAATAACCGTTGAGACATTTAGTGTATTATGTATTTGACTGATTTCTCATCCTGCTATTTTTAAGCAATCAATCAGTTTGAAGTCAATATTGGGCCAATGTTATTCCAATAATTGGCTATATATTGGCTGCTTATCTTGGGCTAATATTCCTCACCAACAGGTATGGGGTGCCGATGTGAAGCCAACGGAAACCTTTAATGGCCCAATATGCAGTAGCCACGTTTTGCCGATTCCAAGATTAAAGACGGAAAACCATGATTGCCGTTGGACAACCAATAACTGATCAATAAAGGCCACCCACATAATGCCGATGCCAAGATTACCGATGGGTAACCATCGCTGGGCCAATATGTACATCTTGTCTGGGTACAGAATGAACAGGTAGCAATTTTGAACGCATAGTCTTAATCAATCGGAGAGAAATATGTTTTCTCTCCTAACTTTTTTAAGTCATCTGCTACAATATGCGAAATTGAGGTACTTTCATGTTTAAGTTCCTTATGTCCACTTGAATTTGATAACACCTTTATGCCTATCACTATTTTAGGGTAGCGATTATTAAATTCATGATATTACGCCTATTCAGATCCGCGCAAGTAATGATCCAATTTTTATAGAAAAGCGGATCCAAATCAGGCGGTACCCAAATTTGTTTTCACCTGTACAGTCGTACCACCCTTACCATTATAAAGGGGAAATATGTAGGGAAATGATTCATCCTTTACCCCTCTTTTGGAGTAAAAGGCAGTTCATTCGAACCTTTAGAATCCCACCCGTACATCCGGCTACGGGTTGATCTGCAAAGCTCTTGTGAAAAAAGCTCATACTTCCGATGAATAAAAAAAGACCCTGGATATCTGGGTGACTGTAATTTCGTAATACCTATGACGCACTTCCAACTACTAAGTATTGGCAACAGGTGATCACACCTGCCGTACCTATTTGTGATGCGATCAGGCAAAATGACTCATTTGTAACGCAAAACCAAAATTCCGTTTTCAATTTCAGTTCATTTGCTATTTTCTGAGATTCATTTTGCTGAAAACTCCATCTCAATAGGACTTACGGTTCAAGAGGTACGGTAATTTGAGTGTCTCTCAACAATGAAATACAAAGAAAGATGAACATTAAAACTACCGGCCGATTGGTTAAAAAGAAGGTGATACCGTTTATTGAACCAATCAGGTACATTGTTAGAATGATGGTATCCCTCAGAAAGAGTGGAGTGAAATAGTTTAGAAAAAGCTGCTGTAATCGGTAACCTAAATGAACAAATTGAGTAACCAACCAATCACAATCGTTGTAAGAAATGCAGTAGACTCCAGGGGTTAAAATTGGCTCTATCTCAAATCAGCATTAGCGGCAAACGATTAATTCAGCTCGATCACATTGCATTTATGTACAGATTGAATAATTGTATAAGTACATTTAAAATTGACAGTGTAACACATATCGAGAGGTAATAAATGCGTTACTCGCCTGACACCATCGGAACAATTACTTACTTGTTGTATTTTGTTTTCTACTATGTTTGTATTATGTAGTTATGTTTTATTTGATGTGTTTAGATTTTACACTATAAGAACTATTTAGAAATGTGGTTCGAGATAGCGTTTAGGTACTAGGTACTTTTAAAGGTCTCAGGAAATGCAAATAGAATTGATGTGGTTTGTGTCAAGTCTACACGGAGGGCTACAAGCATTCAATATTTGGGTTGGTGATGACATCATTTGTGGTACCATTGATTTTTCAGAGAGTAATAGAAAATTCCAGGTGACTGGTGTGAATCTATTCATGACACTGACTGAAAATCAATAGTTTCACTAATGATGTCACTGGTAGTGTATTCTTTTTCTGGCCCTGTTTATTGGAAGGGAATGTCCCGTAAAGATTTGAAGTTTATCATCTCATTTCCTGGGACCTTTAACATCGGACTAAGATTGGACTTATCATGTTAGGAGATTTGCCATGTTTATAAATGTGGAATAGAACGATGCTTAGTAAAGTGTTTAATGATTGAACCCTGTTTTTGCAGTATACATTTTCCTTTTGCCTCTGGTTTAGTTTCATTTTAGTTCTTTGATCAATCTTCAAATGCTGTTTTAAACTTTGTATATAGAACGTGACAAAAGTCTTAAGCTTACTCCTCCGCGGTTGTTGTCCTACTATACGTAGGCCAGACAGGAAGCCTCGCAGTCTGACATTTAGTGTCTACTTTCCGCCGGTAATTAGTTTTAGTCTGTTTATCGAACATGTTTGAAGAAAAATGAATTTCATTATAAATCACTTGAATTCACGTTTTTCATATTTTGCGTTTGGTAAATACGATTGCAACGAAGACAAAAGCTTGCAAATCAAGTTCTCGTATAAACTGGTAAGTTCTTTTAAAAAAACATAACATGCACTTAATAAACAAAACAAGACCATTAATAGATTTCATTGTTTCCACGAAATCCCAGAGTTTTGGTAGTGTTCCTAATGTTAAGCTGTGGTCGAAAACTCACTTTCACCTTTCCTGTACAATATGAGTGATCCTTTTGGGTAGGGTTGCTAATGTTAGATTGTGGTCGAAAACGACTCTCCTCTTTTCCTGTACAATATGAGTAGAACACGATAGCAAAATTTAAAGGTGCTTGTTCCGATCGTCTTTACGACCCCCCCACCCTCGATTTACTCGGTAGTAGTATCAGTTTTGATATCAGATGAAACGCGTATTTTTCTCATTGTCGTCCTGAAATTTCAGGTTTCAAATCCAATAAGCAGGTAGGGCTCATGGTTTAAATGATTGAATTCAGGTGTGAAAGTAATCATAGTCCGGCAGGTATCATAGTCCGGGAACATAGACGACAACGGAATAAAGCGTGAAACTAATGTTGCGTAAAAAGTGTCAACTGAATCGATTGCCCTATTGTTCACCATTGTTCCCGCACTGTAAGCCCGGAGGACTATATCTCCTGCACACCGGTATGCGATAATAAAGTAACAAGAGCCCATGATCCCAAACATTGACACTCGAAAACTCTTACGTAATAACCTCTATGCATCCACAATTACTTTTTAAATCATCAAATCCTCCTCCAAAATGCTTTCGTTTTCCTAACTCAAATGCCTTCTTTATTACACAGGGTTCCCAGAATGATTAGTACCCATCGATACCCCAATGTTTTATTTTTTTCACAGAAAATCATAACATTAGTAAGCTGGTTAATATCCGACTTCATTATACTGTAACCATTCCTAGAATTTTTGAATCGTGAAAATCGGCACTGACCAAAGTGAAAATACACTCAATTGTGTTAGAGGTGCGGATTTCATCCTTTGGGCTAAGTTTTTTGAAAAATGTATTTACTTTACCCTCTTCCTGGCAAGCGTTTTTACAACAGGTTTAGTCCTTCGGGAATTAGTTTATTGAACCTCAAAACGTGTGATTGTGTGTACCAATAGAGAGCTGTGGTCTCGCCTTTTTCCTTCTACCAAAATGAGTACTAAGATGCCCAGTAACGACGTCAAATGAAGTCATGAACCTCGCTAGAACAGTAAGCTCAAATTGGTTGCCACACAAGCATTATGCCTATTATATACTATTTGGTACTTTTCTGCAGAGTAAAGCCACTAAAACCCTCTGTATGTTATAAAAGCTTACTTTTTGCCATGATTTAGAGCCACAACCAGCTTTAAAATTCTGATAGTCCTAATATTTTTGGTGGGCAAAATAATTGAATTTTTTTCGCCTATTGTGCCCTTGTGTTTTCTGAAATTGACAATTATTTGCTGCCTAATGGTCTTTATGACGCACTTGATGCTATAACTGGCATGCTGTGACTTAACTGGTATCAAGGGAAAGAGAATGACGATAGCTATCTATTGTACCAAACTCTATGTATCAGTGCTTAATAAGAGATTTCCACAAGAGGATATGGTGATGCACAAAGGGCTTTGGTAAGTCGAGGATACACACACATGCCCTTTTTTTTCTCTTTGCCCAAAGGATGAATCACACCTTCTAACACAATTGAGTGTATTTTTCACTTTGGGTTTAGTCCAATTTTCACGATTCAAAATTCTGATGAAAGGTTACAGTATATTGAAGTTGGACATTAAACCAGCTTACCTTAATGTTTTTATTTCTATGGAAAAAAAATTAAACATTTTGGGTATCGATGGTACTAATCTTCTGTGACACCCGTACAACCATTTCTATTTTCAATACAAACATAACAAATAAAAACAATCCTACAATTGCATATTTCATATTTCGTAGGCTTTCCCTTAGTATTTTTTCTACACATTTTAAACAAAAATATCCTGCGTTTCCAGGCCTGCACGCGGGTGATGGAGGGGCGGTGGGGTTGCATTTCCGACAAAATTCCACAAAAGGGGTAAAAGGTCCACTTTTTGCTGATTATTTTAGTACAAAGGTCCATTTTGGGGGGATAAAATTTAACAAGAAAGTCAACTTTTTGGTGATAAGATGTTCGAAAGTCTCAAAAAGGACCATGTTTATGGGCGGTCAAAAGACTGTCAAAGCACAACTTCTGCAATGTCGCTTAGTTATTATTATGCTGAAACAATTCGTAACGTACTATGCATAATCAAAGTAGCTCGTTCCTTAAAATTGTGGTTTTCACCCATGTGTTACACGTGATCTCTCATTTTATTAGTATTTCGCGTACCTGAGAGCGACAAATCGACTGCGACGTACTGCTATACAAAGAGCTCACCGTAATAAACATAAGCCATGGAATGATACCCGGCGATGAAAACATCATGGAATGGTGAACACTCCAAATGTATATTAAGCAAGGAATTATTTTAGTGGTCTCTCTGCAAGTGGTAATTTATTTGTTATTTGTTGATATTTCTGATCCAAAAACCTTTTGAATTAGATAAAGCACATGTCGAATTGTGACGGGAGTGAAACTTGTCAGTTTTACCAACACGTAAAAAGCTATACTTTAACAAAAAATATCGCAATTTTATACAAAGCATTGCACCAAAGATTGAATAAAAATAATGCTAGATTACACTCTATTGTTTTAAAAGATTCAGTAGATAATTTATCTCATATACAAGCTGAGATTTATCAAAACAATCGGCAGTAGCTCTTAAACATGAGAGGTTCTTGACTTCTTGACCTGTATAAGGTCTTTGACCGGAGGTAAATGTTTGTATCTCCTTTATTCTAAAATATGCCAACAATATCCGCTATGGATTATATATACACGGCGTTAAGAAACACATGAAACGCTGTCATAATACAAAGTTGATCGAAACTATATTCCAGCTGTTCGTATTCCCAATTGATTTTAATAAAGATCAGCAGAGACACATTAATTTCTTTATCAAAACTGTCCTTTATTTCTTTTTTCTCAATACTGTTTCAGGAACATTTAAAAAGCCGATAGGACATTTCCTGATTTGAATAGAAGCGTGTAAACACTTTATATCATGTCTGTTCTACTTCTCCAACTGAGTGCTACTTTCTTAAGTTATTATCAGTCCGGGCAATTTCCAAATATGTGTATGATATTTATCCGCTATAAAATCTAGATTCCCATCGGCAAATATTTAATTAAGTGTTAATTTAGTAGGCTTTCTTATATAATTATTTAATTGTTGGTACCTACCTCTTCAAACCGCCTTTTCTGGTAAGGAAAAATTGCGGCAACAGAATTAGTAACGTAAGCTGATGTCGTAATGCAATGCATTTTGATTATCCTAACAATAGACAATGAAATCAATTCATGAGCTATGTGCAACTGTTTGAGTGTAATCCTCATTGTTAAGCTGGACAATACACATTGTTCATTTATCATGTTTATACAGAAACCGGCTCGAAAGAATTTCGGAAGCTATGGGCTGAAGTTTACCTTTAATATTTTGTAGTAGCGATGTTGCGGCTCCCGTCGTACGGTACAATAGGCTTCTTTTCAAGTTAGCTGCTGCGCCTCAAAAGAAACCTTTTGTATGAGTACCGTGCGACGGGAGCCGCAACATCGCTACTAGGACCCATTCAATTAAAACAAGTTTTAACTCAACAGGCGGTCCGATAGACCCTACACAATAGGACGTCACACTTGGCTATTCACATAAAGTATCCCTTGCCACCTGTACGACTTGAGCATCTCTGGAATTCAATAACAGGTGGATGTATTGTAGTAATGTAATGTGGCTCGCTTGCCCTACAGCATGACTGCCTATTGCAAAGGGTATACAATAAGTGAACAGATATAATTTCGGGATAATTTCAATGACATGGAAAAAGCCGGGTTGGTACATTTACTGACCCCCACTTTGCCTGACACGACTCAGAATTCAGCAGCCTTTACGGAATAAAGCACAGTATCATATGCACTTTATTCCGTAAAGGCTGCTGAATTCTGAGTCGTGTCAGGCAAATTGGGGTCAGTAAATGTACCAACCCGAAAAAGCCTAACAAACACAGCAACGCTTTAGTTAATTGTCAGTGCAGGGTATGGGCTCATGAGATGATTAACCTACTTGGAAAGTTATTTCCACATGGCAAATTTTGTGATCATTCTAAAGGATTTTGTAAATGTTGAGAAATTGATGGGTGGTTTTGCTTCATAGTCACAAAAATAATATCAGATAACAAAGAAGGTACAAACGAATACCATTTTGTGGCACAGTGTGTGTTGTACAAAGTTGTAATCATAAACTTTTCTATTGTCTTTAGTGGTCATGGTCACTGAAAAGGTTCAACCAGTTCAGGAAAAACTCTTTCCGCTCAGGTTCTTTTGTTACAAAGTACAAAATTGTAAGTACTACTTATTACGCAGTGGCATTTCTAAGAAAGAATATCAACGTACCTGAAGCCCAACAAATCAAATGTGTCCGTATGAATGACCTAAAAACATCAAAGACACTCCTAGGTTATGGAACTGCGATTTGTGACGTCAATATTTTCGCTTGTTACACATTTTTAAGTTCTTTATGATTTGACGGTAGCAAGGTATTTATTCCAATAACTAACAAATAAAGATGATGCAGTTTCATTTAAGGGAGAATAATGAGTCCGAGGTCGGAAAAACATTGGGATAATGAAGTTATCTCAAAAGCCAAACTTATGTGTTGTGTTATATCTAAAAAGAATCTAAGTGCGCACACAGCGTTTAAAGGGCTAATTGCTGAAAAATCCTTTCTTCTTCAAAGGCTTATGTTTTTGAGCTTTACTTCTTACAACCGTAACCTTTTTAAGATTCATTGTTGATTTTTAAAGCGCTCCTTAAACTCTGAGCATGTCAAATTCAAATTGGCAAGAAGTCTTTATGAGACCTATGTTTTCATAGTGCGAAAAAAAAATGAGAAAGTCTCTTAAGAAAATGCATCGCCTGAACTAGCTTTCCTTGTTTATATAATAGTGATCTATATTTTGTTTATATCTCGGTTATGTGAACTCAAAATGTCGATATTGCAATAGTACATGTTTACGCGCTTTAAATAAGAAAAGAAAAACTACCAAATACCTCAGTGCGTGAATTTGTTTCTTTATATGGTAGAGTATTTGAAATTAAACACGTTTTCTTCAAATTATTTTTTGCTTTTTATTCTCTCGTTCAAATCATTCTCACCAAGTAATCCTTTTTACTGCTAGGAACACGTGTTTCTTCTTAATCATCCTTTCTCATAACGAACCTTTATCCATTGACCTACATAGATTCCGAGAATAGCTCATTTGGTTAGTAGGAAACACCAATATTTTAATGCGGACATGGCAAAAATAATCCATCCAACTACAGGATGATTTTGCACAAAAAACACCCGAAAATACTCGGATAACTTTCCACCTACTTTTCTTTATATCTAATCATTTACAACACCACAATATTTCCGTAGATTACACGTGTTTATGACCTCTCATCTGATTAAGTTCGAAAGATAAATCATATGTGAAATATACCTTTCGATGGAATTGCTAAAATATAACGGATGTTTCCTTATTAATTGGTACTAATTTTAATTCACCTTCCGACAAGTTAATTTAATAGGTTTAAATGTGACGTGAGGTTGTTCCGTACGTGCGCTAAATGCTATGGTCCGATCGCTAATAGCCTCGTCCTTAGAAGCCCAGATTTTTCTGGAAGTGGTCAACATTTGGTATTCGAAGAAAGCTACTATTTTATCACTTACCCTGTGAAATCTTAGGGCTAAAGGAAGTTTGATTTGGATGTTATGAACGAAAATATGCACCATTTTGGTCGACCAATATTAATTTTACATAGTACTCTATGGGGATTACAAAATCACGTATTTAGCTCTCACGTCAAAACGGGTTAAAATATCGGCGCGAAACTTGACAGATGGGTTTTGGGGTGAAGGCCATTCTATCAAGATGAAAATTTTATATACTTAAATCGGGTCATCCCCCCTTTAAAGAGCTAAAACGAAACGATAGCGAGAAACAAAGAGAGACAGAGACGTGAGAGAGAGAGAGGGGGGAAAGAGAGAACTCTGTACACATAAATAAATAATAATATTTTTATTTCAGGCTGAAAAATGTAAATATTTATGTTTCAACGATCTCTGATCGAAAATTCACGGTTTCCTTTATAATGACAGTGTACGTGATCCATGTCGGGGGCGCATATTAATGTGAACAAGTAGGTGTGTCAACTGTCGCAACTCATAAACATGGTGAAATTCGCTATAGCAACATTCTTCCGTTTTAGTAAGACATACTGAATGTTGTTTATGCTGAAGTTTCTCTAACGCTTAAGAATTGTAATGTTGTTATAGACCCTGACACAGTTCTAGAGAAACATCTGCCGTATCCATGGCAGCATGTTAAATCGTAAATTTGCAATGTTGGAATCACTTCAATATCTTAAGGAACTTCGTGAAAAGTGCCCAATATGTAGACCAAGAAGGAAATGATTTTTTTTAAAGTGGGCAAAGTGTACTAGAAATCTTAGGCGCATTGGGTTTGGTTGAATCCTCATTTGCGAAGTAAAATCCGTAAACAAAAATGTTTAAAATATATTTAGCATTGTTATCACCAGTGTAAAAGGTAATTTCGAATAAATAGATAGAACGGTAACATTAATGGGAGATAATGTTACCTCTTTCCTTCTTAGAAAAACTTTCAACAAAATCCTAAATCGCTTCAAGTAATTACAGGATCATAAACCACTATAAGCATTATTTTCAAGTGTTTTTTTCTTTAATTTCGCGTGAAATTATATTCGCGAATGCTCGCTTACGTCAAATTTGAATATGCACGCGTGCAAACAATATAATTTAATAATGCACGCCAGCACACATGCATTGACTTCCCCCTCAAGTGAAAGCGCTTGAACAGTTCACTTGCCATGGTAAGGCAATAATACCAAAGCCAGAACGTTCATTACCACAACCTCCCAGGTTATGTGGCTTTACGAACGGGGAAAGAATCAGAATTACACTCACTACAGAGCTTATACCTTAAAATAGAAATCTTATTTCTATGGTGTTAAAAACAAGCAACTATAACGGCAGTAGGTCCTACAATTGTCTATTTTAAAATCTGTGGTGTTAATTACCCCGATTTGACCTATATAAATAGATGCGGTACATCAAGAACTTAATGAATAATTATCAGCCTGTAAATCTACTGCGCTTATTGATCCAAATCGAATCAATTGGGGAACTAAGTATTGACTAATGCGTAACCGCTACGTTCCATTGTAATCATAGCAAATTATGTCAAAAACTGGTAACTCATCGAAATTTCAATCAATACTGCGTTGTATAACTTTTCACACCTCTCCCAATGCTTGCTGCTTTATGTTAGTCAACCCAATGTTGTGGAAAGTTCGTAGAACTACAATATTTCTAGTTTTAATTTTTTTAAAGTCATCCAAAATATATAAGAAAAAGAGATATTAACATTGTATTTGTGTTTTGATGGTGTATAAAATAATGCTCATGTGGTTTATAAAAGATAAGCGGGGCCACTGTGAGCACGAGCGCTTTAGTGGTCCCGCTAATGCATATGTTAATTTATTAATGCATCCAAGCATGCAATTATATCCCCAAATGCATTCCACTCAAGCCTTATCCTATACATCCTTTAAGTTTATTTTAGTGAACAAATTACCATGCTACTTTCCCTGGGGGCATGATAAGCCGTCAAACTTCCGTGGTATGAGGTTGGTGAACCCCTCAAGATTTTTTTTTCTTTTGTGAAAACTATATTTGTAATATTAGCAGGTAACTCACTTTGCACGTTAGAATAGTAATTTAATTCCGTTTAATAAGTAATCCGACAAAACAATTGTATTTGTACTACCTCTTGGATCTAAACAAACCAATTTTGGCAAAACTTTTTGAAACTCGAAGCTTGCTAGCATTACGGCGTCATTGTTACCTCAAACAGAGGGATGTAATTGTTGGTGTTTATTTAGTACACTGGCTTCAATATAGAAAGAGAAAACCCTATAGCTATGCTACTTATTTGCATGAAAACTAAAAAATCACAGGTTTCGTTCGCAAAATCGTAGGGAATTGCAACAACCTTCTTGATGAGTCTAATTACACAAAACACCTCGATTAGACAAGGGGTTTACAGGTACGTACGTTACGCGCAAAGCTAATTGTCTAAACCATATCGTTACACCTCATGAATATTCATGAACAAATCATGCCATTGCATTGACCGGCGACTCCTATTACAAGTGCTATTTCCCTAAGGAAATAGTTTGTACTCCCTAAGGAAATAGTTTGTACTATTTCTCCACAAACTCATCCCCAGAGTCACAGTGAGGTATAATAAAAATAAATACTACATGGTTTATATCGGGGAAATAGGCACACAATTTCCCTCTGTACCTCGGGAAAATGCTATATACAAATATTGACGGCCTATGTGCACTCCAAAAAATGCTGAGTAAAAAAATGTCACAGCTCTTAATGTTAAGTAAAATCTTAGTCAAAGTTGAGTAAACCTTACACAAAGCTGAGTATATTTTACCTAACAATGACTAAGCTTTAGTCAACAATGAGTAAGGTTTACTCAACTTGACTAAGATTTTACTCAACATTAAGAGCTGTGACATTTTTTCTCAACATGAGTAAAATAATTTTTACAGTGTGAGTGCAATAGTAAACGAATATCACTCGGACAAATTTGTGGTTATCCATTTTACTTGACTGCGGCTCGTGAAATGGAACACCCAAAATTTGTCAGAGTGATATATTTTACTATCGCTTGAATAGAAGCAGTCAATATTTGTTTTATATAACGATATCACATAGATTCTTACCACAATGCAATAGTACAATGCAGTAGTAAACTAACAGGCTGTGTTAGTGCCCAACGGAATAAAGCTCGACCACCAGTGTATATTATCCGGGGTATTATCTTACTCTTGGTAAACAATGGCTGCAACAGCATGGCAAAGGTACACCATACACATACCAAGCCGGACCTGGTATTTTGTACCTGAACGACACATGCTACCTAGCAGAAAACCGTAATAGTAGATCGCACGATCACATTTATGCGCATCCCGCTAAAGTACGATTATCATGTAAAAGGTACTTTGACGAAGAGTATAAAAAAGTTTAGATTTGTTTACCCTAGTTCAGAAGCATTGGGTTAGTTAGTGTATGGAGGAGTACTGGGTATATAATCTTGTTTGCATCAATATCCAATCATTTTAGAAAGAAAAATTAAATATTGTCAAAACTCTAGCCCGGATCATAATTACCAGCAAACAGCATATGACCGTATTCAATAGCCAGCCATGTTGGTGGGACAAGAGACGAAGGCCAGTACTACAATACATTCACCTGTTCATGATCCCTGTGCAATCGACCTAACATGGATAGATTGTTGAAGCTCTTAAGGTATTGTAGTCGGAATGTGTGCATATTGTCCACCAACATGTCTGGTGGATGACGTCATATTGAATTAGGTTCTATGAGTATGTACCCCCCCAATAGTACAAAACACAAATTAACCCTCCTATCGACTTGAGGTAACACAAATAAGCATGCACTGTTCAATGGGTACAGGATTTAGCGCGAGTTTAAAAGTACGGTTTATGCAGCGGTTGACAATCGACTTTCTTCCTACACCTAGTAACGTAGGTGACAAGGTCCATATGAGCTTTTTAGAGAGAGAAATGTGTGATACGAAATTTGTTCATATCAAGGAAACGCAACATCGAATTAAATAAAATCTGTAGGGATGAACGTCATAAAAAATTACGAATACCTCAGTAAAAGATATGGAAATCGTCTTCTGGAAAGGTGTGCTGCTCGGGGTGTTTTTGTAAAACCATAACGAACTTTGAGGCGTTAACTCTTCGCAGGAAGTAACGGAAAATACCATCAATCTTTGTGTAGTACGTATGTAAACGTTGAGGATTGTTTACAACGTCCAAGATGTAAAACTTCCGGTTGGGAGAACTATTAAAAATGGATGACGAAGTGCGCTGACGACATTGACCCACTCTCCCTTTGACTGCCTCTCATCATGCTCATAAAAAATGCATTTGTGTTGCTTTGCTGGCGCCCACTTGACTCACTTATTTGTGTTTTAAAAGGTTTCCCCAGTTTTGTATTTCGGTACCCCAAAGTAACAATAAATGACCCACATTTAAGGGGCTTCCCATCCAAAGAACACCCACCTTTTTGGCGAAAATTGCACGACACCGAAATTTGAAAATTGCGGGCAGCACACCCTCATTACTTCCATGCCAAATTATGCCTATTCAGACTATAACTAGGCCGTCACACATATTTTACTTCTTTAATGACAAGCATCTTAAAACGTTTTCATATCGAACGGCTTAGTAGGCCTAAATTTAATTCCTGCATCCCACATCCCCTGCTGCATGGCACCCACCCAAAGTTGTAACTTTCCGTTATATCTCGCAATTCACAAAACTAGAACCTGTAGCCTTTCACTACGGAAACCTAGTACGCGTTCTTCCTGTAGGTTACACTTTTGATAAAAACTTAACCCTGATATGTTGTCGACGTGTTACGTCAAATCGTGTGTTACTAACCCAGAGCGGCACACTGATTTGTTCCGATCAATGGTAAACCCACTGCCCACAAGTAAACGCGCGGGGTTAGACCGTCGGCAGATGGGGCCACGTGCTGTTGTACCGTTTTTGGCAATGCCATGTTGATGAGAGAAACGTGCGTTTCGTGCCAGGTTTTGCAGGGGTGGTACCCAATATCTAGGGTGATTCCACAAACAAATGCGACCCAAGCAACGCATTGACAATGTTTAGAGTGCATCTTGTAATGCCGTGGTAGGTTAAAGGTCACTTGCAAGATCAAAAGTCATTAGAAGTCAACATGTACAGAGATTGAACTAAGGAAAGTGGGTCTCGAAAGGCAGCGAAACTGGTGGTTCGAGAACACTTGCCTAAAAATCTGGTCTCTTCACCTTTCTCTTTCTCTCCTCTTTCTCTCGTTCTCTCTATCTTTTTTATTTCTTATGTTGGACGTTTTTTCATTCTGCTTGTGGTATGACAACAGCAAATTTTGTTGTTTATTAAAACTGCCATTGTGTGTGACCTTATCCATGGGGGCTATGTGGAAGATAGGACTGCAAGTTGTTCCTTGAAAGTATTAAGGAAAATATGTCCATGATTTCGGTATTTGGAAAATTTGGTGGGGGAGAAAGCTTAAGTAGCGTAGATTACATATAAATCAAAATAAGTTGAAAATGTCCACATTTGTTGAGTATTTTGACCCTTTGAATTTTCCGCCCAATAGCTTACTAGAAAAACGATTCGACAAATCCACATAGCAGGCAAATGGTGACGTCAAAAGTGATGACCATCCATTAATTAAGTCGTTGGGACCATCATATCGCAGTTGTGCCACTTCAATAATAATTTAAAAAACACAATCGAAATGAAACAAAAATATGTCATTATGTAACGTATTTTCAAATTTTATTATTACTTTCATTAATCCATCCATATTTCAGTGTCAGCCAACTTAAAAATCGAGTCAACACGAGGTTTTGGTAATACCTTGAGTCCGAGGAGAGCAAAAATTGTGGCGCAGTTTTTGATCATGAAGCCGTGGCGAAATCCGCCCGTTTTCTGAAGTATTTCAAAAAGCAAAATTTAAAATGCCTCTCTTTTGTTAATTTTACATCAAGTTTTATTTTCGGAATTCGTTTGATGATTGTTATGTTTATATATTTTATGAAGTAAGTCAACTGAGCTTGACAAAAAATTTTGACATATTTCCTTAAAAAACAGTCGTCTACAAACTTTTTTATACTATCTTCTCCCAGCATACTTCGTCCGGCCTGAATTAAGGAATGACGTCATAGCTTTCCGCGGTTCTTACACGTGCGAATCGCAGTAAGCTGCAGAAGTAATCGCGGAGAGTACAAAGTCGGCGCGCGAGGGTACGCATGGCTTATTAGCGGGCCGAAAGCTATGACCTCACACATTAGTTCAGGACCTCCCGACGAAGTATATTTTTATAACTTTTGAGTAACCAATCAATAGACCTTTTATATATCTGTATGTATTTATGCTTTCTTACCATTTCTCTAATTGGCTGTTTACATCATGTATATGATAATACATGAAAAATGGACACAGTGCCCAGGGAATAAAAAGAGTTTAGTCAGTAGTCGTAGTGCAAAGGAAGGAAACGAATAACCTCAGGGAGGCCAAGAGGTCAGTGTATTAGACCTACCTCCAGAACAACACCAAAGCATGCAGATGGTACAAAGAGTCAACTGCAGAATATAAAATGTTCAGGTGAACCGGTGCATGTATTGTAGCCTATTCTTACATGCTTGGATGATCTTGAGGGAAAACAAATGTCCATTCAATCTAATTTACATCTCCGTGATAAGGACTCTATGAGGGCGCTTTCACGGGAGGTCGATAGGTTGAGTTGGTTAGATAGACCTACCTCCAAACAACCCAAGCATGCAGAGGATACAAAGAGTCAACTGCAGAAATAGCTTGAAAGGTTCAGTGAACAGGTGCATGTATTTTTTGCATGCTTGGATGGATCTTGAGGGCAAGCAAGTCCATTCAATATCATTTACCTTCCGCTGAAAAGGACTCATAGGGCGATTTCACGGGGGTCAAGACTTGGTCCGACTGCCTCCAGAACAACCCATGAGAGATTTACACGGAATACCCTGCTGAACATAATTTTTTCTGAAATGTTCATGGTAAACCAGTGCATGTATTTTATTAATTCGCATGCTTGGATGAGCTGGAGGGCCAACAAAAGTTAAACATAAATATGACCCCTATAGTGGTTTAAGCTGAGTGTATACATGTACAACGCACAGATAAATTATTGTCTTAATGTATATTTTTATACTGCAATGTGCTTGATTCGTTCAGACATCACTCGAGACAAAAACAAAAAATATAGAAAGTGTATACGATTTTTTCAATCACGGTAGTGGCATTATGTGTAATTAATACTAGGGAAAGGAAGGATTACTTCTTAAATTACCATAGCTCCTTAAATCCTATCACCCGTGATGTTATTATCGATTGAAGAGGTAAAATCTCATGTTGGTTATGATTAGACGGAAGACATAGATTCTTCTTCTCCCAAGGGTAGGTAAAATACAATATGAATGTGTATAAACAAAGGTAGGTAACCACGGTTACGACTATTATATTATATACATGAAACCAACCGGAACACAACACCGAAAAGAGCGGACGTGGGCGACTGAGTAACGACGTGGGACGGTGGGGCACAAAGGCCTGCTGGTTAGACCTGGTTGAGCTAATAGGTATATCAATACCACGTTGAGCATAAAACTTTGTGAATATAAAGTTAATGATAAAGGAATGAATTTTTCATATATTATAGACACGTTTTTAAACTACGTTTTGATTTTTTTAATGAAATAAGCTTGACTTTTTTTTATAAATTAGCGACACATTTTGGAATATGTCATTGAGTTTTAAAGCGGTTTCTCTATCCCCCAAAACTGCTAATTCAAATAAAAAATGACAAATTAATAGACCTACACAAGATTTACAATTATATTTTAATACCTCGAAAAGTCGAGATCATTATCGGACAAAAGTAATTATCCTGTGGGATACTACTATTAACAACTTCCGGGTCATCTACAGAGCCAAGTTAATCGCCCAGGGTTAGTTGTCAGGTAAATGTCATTAGGTTTCCGACAACTTCCGGCGAAGAGTTCCGTTAAACAGCGTGACCATTGCCATATAGGCTATGTTTTGGGAAAACAGTGGCATGGATCCCTATAACGTAATTAGTAACTTGATGATTCACAGGCATGCATTTAGGTCCATAATAGGAAATGTCAAATAAACGAAACCCACGGTGTGACAGGTACCTGTCCTAAACGAGTTAGAATGCGGATAAAAAGTTACATCAGTAAAACCAAGCAAAAACATGTGTCGCCTCAATTGGTTTTTTAATTCATTGAAATTTTTACCTCTTCAATCGACTCAATAAGTCAATAATTTCTTCCACGTATGAATATTGGAAAACCCAATTTTACGTTTTAAACGTGTCTTATTGTCACGTTAATCATCTTGATTAGATTACAGTGTATTTCTGTTTGTTTGTGTTCGTGTGTGTTTGTAATCTAATACAATAATTGGGAACAACTTTATGAAAAGTTGGCTTTTTCAACTGTTTTTTGATTCTTTTTCTTTTTCTTTTTTAACTTTTATTTATTTTGTTCGCTTTGTTTTTGTCTTGTTTTGTTTTGTTTGGTTTTGTTTTTGTTTTTGTTTTTGTTTTTGTTTTTGTTTTTGTTTTTGTTTTTGTTTTTTTTTTTTTTGCCTTTTCCTTTTTGGGGTGGTTTGTATTTGCTTTTGTTTATGTTTTTGGTTTTTTTTTCTTCTTTTGTAATGTTTGCTTTGTTTTGTTTTGGGTCCCATTTTTTAGTTAGACTGGCCTCTCTGTTTACCGGCATATTACTTTATCTTTTGGTCAAATTTGGAATGAGGGCTAAAATATTAACAAAACTTTCAGAATTATCCAAACCGATGACTGTATCTTCTTTGTTCTTTGCAAATTTTACATTTTCACAGAACTACAATACGCAGTTTGTGTGAAAGAAAATACATTTTTGGACCTTCTTACAAAATACCAAATATTAAAAAAATTAAATTAATATTTTCATGAGAGGATTGTAACAAAAATATACAAGGTGAGTAAAAAAATATGACCCTGATTGTGTCCGCCATTTTGAATTTTTAAATAAAATATATCTAACATGTGGTATCATCAAAGAGCCTATTTCATTATCTGTAATTTGCTGCAAAGATCATTCACATAGGTTAGGTATAGACCGAGCTACAGCCGTTTGAATCAAGTAGTCGGTTTTGCGCTCCGTCCACGGATTCACATTAAAATGAACGCCGTTCAGTGAATCAATTCAGTGTCCAAAAGGAAATCGGGCTATTTATTGACTGCAGAATAAATGTGACGCTATTTAACCAAAAAAAAATTAGTCACAATTTACAATTGATGCCCTCTAAACCTGTATACGTTCTTTTTTAATGTATCAGTTTCTGGAGAAGTTGAATCATACCATATGAAGGAACAGACATTGGTGACAACCTTTTGAGGTTTAAAGTATTGTCTATTTTGTAGACCAAAATATGCTACATCTTGAAAAAAAGTGTTTTCAAATCAAACTTACCATCATTACTGGCTTTTACAACTTTAAGGTACCACTTTATTTGACATAAAAATAGACATACCCGTCATTTTGGAGAGTCATTTGCTTAGTTCACTGCCGTGCATTCAAGTGGGAATCCGTGGATGGTGGAAAAGCGGACTACTTGATTCAAAAGACTGTTTTAGGAAATGCGGTACAACCAAGAGTTTTAGTATTTCCCCTTGCAGGCCGGGGTAGATTTAGGGATAAACTATAGATATTTCAGTACACATTCCTGAGCATCAAATCCACTATGTAAATGCTAAGGCTTGACTGGACAATATTATAACGGATTCCCAAATAATTAATTGACTAAGGGTATGGCTACCTATTTCCTACAAACCACTTACTTCATAATTATATGACCTTAAATTTGGGTAGCCGATTTCCTTCCCTAATGGAACTATTACCTTAATGCTATTACTTCCATGCTGTTATTCAAATCTTGTATCAATGTTTTTACCGTCAAGCTAAACCAACTACTACTCTACTCCCCTGGTGGGTGATCATTATCCTATTTTTCTTTGATGTTTTCTCGCTCCATGGAAGCATATAATCTAAAACATCTGATTAAAATTATGAGTTAAAAAACCAGTTTCACCTTTGGATGATAAAGGCCAAAAATGGTGTACTCATATCGGCCCATAGACAGTGTGAGTTATATAACACTTAAGTGACCAAGGGGGGGGGGGGGTGGTCCCTAGGGACCCTAAAATTTTGTTTTCGCGCGGGCCGCTTTACCGGTTGCGATTTTTGTGGCGGGGGGGCCTAATGTTTTTGTTTGGCTGGGGATTTTTAAATGCGCTTTCTTTTCATAACCAAATATTAAAATCGGCCAAGCCGTTTTAATGAGATAATTAAAAGTGGGGGTCCCATGGAACCCCCCCCCCCACCCTTGGGTACTAACGGATTCATTTGAGAATATTTTTAAAAATAAGATAAGAAACCGAGAACCAAAGCAAATTTGTTTTTTTTTTTTGCTGATATAATTCACACATACATGTAAGTAAACAATTATTCGCACATTAAAACTAATTAACCCTTTAGGTGCTTGGAAAACAAACAATTTCTCATGTACGTTGGCCAACCGTTACGGCGTACAAACTATAATGGGAAAATGACGTTTTTTGCAAACAGCCCTTAAAAAATACAGGATTCCTTCCCAAAACTGCTGGTTTTGTGTTGTTAAATATAAGTAATTTGGGTCTTCTAGAAATAGATACAACATAAAATAAGTTTTGCAAAAATGTTGATGTAAGCACAGGCTCATTTGATTTTCGCGTCTTTTGGCCCAATTTTCGCGTGTTTTTTGAAAACAATGTTTTGCCCCTAATTTTGCAACCCCAAAATAACAAATCTCATTTTTTTATTGCTATTTGGGGTTGTCTGTTATTATCCTTCATATGTGTAATAAATTTCGTGCACAACTTCCCCTCGGAGTGGTGTTCCTTGGGGGGGGGGTCCCTGGACAACCCCCCCCTTGGGCCCAACGGGAGTGAAAACCCCTTGGTCACGTAAGTGTTAATGTGGTCGACCACATTTTTGGAGACGTTTTTGTTCATAACTCAAAAGGAATAGTTGCCTTTGTCTTAAATTTCACTGGGTAATGAGAAACATATAAACTTTCTCTTCTGATACCAAAACCTCGATTTTGATGGAGTAAAGTAGGGGGACCAGGTTGTCGACCGGGCACCCGTCCTTTAAATATACTATTACAGTCTTGAACAATGTACCTTTTTGGGCCCTCCCAATATGATTCATTGGTTTTAGTGAATTAATAAAAAAAAACAGAATATAACCCCAGTGTATGGAGCTTTGTAATTTTCCAAGCACTCGCTGCGTCAGCCAATAATGAACCGTTCTTTCAGTTCATTGATCCACGAATTGTCATCATAACACTTTGATCCCTTACACATGGCTACTTGTTAGTTAGCCAAATAAAATGACTAATAGAAATAATTTTGCCGGTTAAAAACTTTCAGATGGTTCCCTCATAGACAAGAATAACTAAATTCGGCGAATCATTCACTGTTTTTTCCGCGTATTTAGTACTGATTGTGTCCGGTTTGGACCTACGTAACAAACGAAAGTTTGAGGGCCGGAGGAGAAACCTACTTTGACTTTGGCACTCTCATTAACACACATCTCCTTTAGAAGAAACATTATCAATAACAACGCATAAAAAGTACAATGATGCTATGTCCATGTATTTAGCACAATTAAAATAAAGTTGTTTTCAATTTTGACGGAAGTCTTAATTACCATGCTGCGTTTCAAATAAAGCCAAACTCAACAACAACTCATGCAACGTTTTGTGGTTTGCTACTTATACATCAATTTGAATATGGTAAACCTTGAGGATAATACCCCTCTTTTTTCTTCACTTGAAAGAATAGACGCAATGCGAATTCCTGCTGAATCTCACGTGGTTATTTCGTGATCCATTTTTGTCGCGTATTTTTTTTTACAGAAATCATTCATTTAAGAACATTTTTTTCGCTATGTCATGATTTTCTTCTTCTTCTTTCTCTCGTGACTCACCTCACACTCCTTACGGCCCAGCAAAACGGCTTCAAATTTTGCCGTACTGTACTTCTCGATTTATCGTAGATTCCAATTGATGGTACAGTTATGGGTGGAGTTTGGACTTCGTTCAATTACTCAAATAGGGGACAGAAATACTCAGAAATCTCGATTTCTTCCTGCTCAATACAAAAGAGATCGAAGACAGAAACTGGCCAACGACCAGAAACTGGCCACTACAAATAAAGTTACGTAATGTTCGTCCTGTCAATACTGATTGTGCAGTGATGATGATGGTATTTTAGTCAGTTAGTAGCAAGTTCCAAACGTGCTAACATTTTCCATGCAGATACTTCTCTTTTCATATTTCTTCTTTTCAAAAAACGCCTTTACGACAAGTGCTCGCACATCTGAGCTGTAGAATTTAGGAGCCATGATGGAGGATAAAATAGTAGACCTCTTCGCTTTCGATTCAGTGCACTGATATCACCAAGCACTAAGCGGATGATTGCTTTGTAATTGAAATTAATTGAGGCAATTTACAATTCAATATTGTGTTTGACCAAATACTTTGTATTTTATACTATGTGACGCATAGTGTGTCTACCCCACAATTGGTTTTAAACATTGCCTACCAACAACATATCATATATTTTAGAAGGCTTCAGTCAACTGTGTGTTAGAATGCAGAACTTTTATCTTCACTATTCATAAAATCAGCTTTCACCTGCTTTCACTGAAACTATTCCTGGATTTAGTTTGCGCTTTCTTTGAATATTCTACAGTGTGAGTCAAAAAGAATAGGACCGTGATTTATTATATTTTATCAAAAAACTAATTGAGCTTGATAAAAAAAAAAGTTTTAGATATTCGAAACAAGCATGTTCTTCCGCTCATTAGAAAAAAGAATCACCGAAATTCATCATTCCTAACCATTGTTATGCCTGTTCTGCCGAAGGAACCCATTTATCCAGCTGTCCACGGAATGCTAATTGCTTTGAATATGTGCGAGTACCTGGGAAATGACTGGGTCACTGAAATGTAAATGATATGTAAACCGGCGAGTTTCAAAAACAGATTAGCATGGTCTGAACAAAATCAATAATAATGAATAAAATAACAAATCTGAAGGAATTTTCAAAACTAACTTGGCATCTTTGTGGAAAGGTATTAGGTATCATGGCCCCTCCATATCCAGATGTACAACAAACTTTTATAGTTGAAACCAACTTGCAGACCTATTTAGAGACAGTTTGCCTTGCAGGTACCACAAGCAAACCGTGCACCTTACAAACAGGTTATTATAGCAATGGTCAGGAAATTCCATGACTATGGAACCACCAAGAACCGACAACATGAAGCATCGGGAAGAAGGACTGCCAGGTCCTAAGCTAACATTGCTCGAGTGAGACAAGCTCTGAGAATGAACCCAAGAATTGAGCTGATACTTTGGTTCATTCTCAGAGCTTGTTTCACTCGAGCAATGTTAGCTTAGGACCTGGCAGTCCGTCTTCTTCCTTATGCTTCATGTTGTCGGTTCTTGATGGTTCCATAGTCATCAATTTCCTGACCATTGCTATAATAACCTGTTTGCAAGGTGTACGGTTTGCTTGCGGGAACTGCAAGGCAAACTGTCTATGAAACTCAACGCGAAAATGGGTCTGCAAGTAAGTTTCAACTACCAATATATATAAAAGTTTGTTGTACATCTGGATATGGAGGGCCATGATACCTAATACCTTTCCACCAAGATGCCAAGTTAGTTTTGAAAATACCTTCAGATTTGTTATTTTCTTCATTATTAATGATTTTGTGCAGACCATGCTAATCTGTTTGTGAAACTCGCGAGTTAACGTCTCATTTACATTTCAATGGCTCAGTCATTTCCCAGGTACTCGCTCATATTCAAAGCATTTAGCATTCCATGGACAGCTGGATAAATGGGTTCCTTCGGCAGAACAGGCATAACAATGGTTAGGAATGATGAATTCGGTGATTCTTTTTTTCTAATGAGCGGAAGAAGATGCTTGTTTCGAACATCTAAAACTTTTTTATCAAGCCCAAATAGTTTTTTGATAAAATATAATCAATCACGGTTTTATTCTTTTAAAACTATTGATTGGGACTGTGAATGGCCCAATCGCTCAGGGTTGGCTGTCATGGCTATAGCGCACACCATACCACAAATACACGGACTAAAGTTTTTATATACTAATCCCTCAATTCATACCTCCACCTACAAAAAATAGGCTATTCCACCATCAACTGGAATTTAGAATAATGGGCCAATAGCATCATAATATAATGAACATACAAGAGGTACGTTGCGGGAGTAAATTTGATCATAACCATACCTTGTGTGTGTTTTTGTTTTTCTGTTGTGGGGGAGGCCACAAGGAAAGGGCCCTTCAAATGGCGTCGATTGGCCTCTGGTGAGGATAGGAGTAACACTATCCCTCCACAATGAACAGCGAAGATAGATATTAATCTTTTGGGTATAAAATACCCAAAGGCTCAAAGTACCGCTTATTAGTATTTCGAAATCTTGTTCATCTAATGTGATATATTCTTAAACAACTGTGAAATGTAAGCAATTTCATTGGCTGATGCCCGGGTTCAATTTAACAATTGAACCCAGGTAGTGCGCGCTGCGTATTGATGTTATTTTTAGGTTGAATCGCTCGCGTCATACCGCGTTTTGCTACGTTCGCGCGCGCCTGCCAACGTTGCGTCTCGCTGCGTATGATCGTTGCGTTCAACGAGTTGTTCGATTTTTGTCACTAGGTGGTGGCAGTCCTTTCTTGTTGTATTTAATCCGTAAAGTATCGCGAAATTGGGTTAAAGATGACCTTAAATGATAAAGCTGTTTAAGAATGAGAATAAAGGTGTGATTTTGGGAACGTTCTTCCACTTAAAATAATGGTATCGCCGGATACCATTATTTTTGCGTGGAAGAACGAGGCCGGAGGCCGAGGTCTTCCACTTAAAATAATGGTGTCGCCGGGTTCAATTCGTCGTAAAGAGAGTACCGGTTCCCAAAACCATACCTTTATTCTCTAAATTTGTCCCCTCAAAATTGATATGGTCAATCGTTTCATGTAATCTCCAAAGTCACACTACGTGATTACGAAGTCTATACTCCGCAAAACAATTTGTAAGACTCAAGTGTTAACAATTATACGATCAGGTTGCCTTTATGTAACACCGGTGTAGAAGTAACCATTGTCCGGCGTACTCATAGTCCGGGAACAATGGTGAACAATAGGGCAATCGATTCAGTTGACTCTTTACGCAACATTAGTTTCACGCTTTATTCCGTTATCGTCTATGGAGCCCCGGACTATGGCTCCCACCGGACTATATCTGCTTTCACACCGGAATTAGTTTGTGTAGTAGGTTAAGTATCCAAACCCGTTCTTAAAACCACCACCAGAAGGTTGCTAACTTGATAACATTTAGTTAACTTAATATCAATAAGTTGGCTTACCATTCCAAAAATCCAAAAGTTTAAAAGGAAAACTAGATAAACTGTTGAATCGACATTTACTCAAACCCTAGTGTACAAGGTGTCTCAGAAAGAACGTTACCCTCCAGAAATTGCACTTTTTGTCTACTTTCACATATTCTTATCCTTGTTTTAGCTTTATATTATGAGAATATGTACTTTTTTAACATATGGTGAAGACGAGAAAGAAAACGCTGAACAAATAACCAAACTATGACTATTTCTCTAAAAATGATGCAAATCTATTTTGCCAAGATAGCAATAGCAGAGGAACATGTATTGGAATTCTTATGCATTTGAGCACATGTAAGTCATCAGATTTAATCAATTTGTAATGCCTAAAAACACCTAAAACATGTACTTTATTTGTTCTCTAGCACATTACACAATATCTGTGGCATAAGTAACCCCAATCCCATCTCTAATTCTCCATCTCTCTCTAAACTGCTATTGGGTTAACAGACCAAAATGGTACCACGATTGCAATTCACCAAAGAGGAGAAAAATTTCACGACTTAGAAATATATTAAAGCACAGAGTTTAGTTGCACTTCAGCGTGAATGGCCGAGCGTCTTTCCTCAAGTTCCCAGTAAGATGGCAATCAAGAGGAACAGAGGCAAATTCTGGAGATGACAAGATTCTAAAAAGTGGCAAGGAGAGATGTGGTCGTCAAAGATCGGTACGATCAGCCGCAAATATTGCTGCAATCCGGGACTGCAATGTGTAGAGAACTGAACTATAACCCTATAATCAGCGCATACTTGACGATTTGTGTGCTCAAATCCATAAGAATTCCAATACATGTTTCCTCTGCTATTGCTAGCCGTGGACAAAATATGTTTGCATAATTTTTATGGAAATAGTCATTGTTTGGTTATTTTATCACCGTTTTTTTTCTCGTTTTCACTATATGTGTGAGACAACCTGTAGTTTACCCACCCATGCGTATTAAGTTTACTAACTTATTACCCACCCATGCGTATTAAGTTTACTAACTTGAAGCTTACAATTGGCCTGTATTTACTCAACATTTTTTGCAAAGTAATGGCAGCAATCGGAATTGAATGAAACACAAATTGATTTTCCTAAGCACCCAGGTGGGTTGTAAAAGTACTATTGGTGTAAACCTCACACCAATCACAACCAGAATTAAACTTAACAAGTTTCCATCTGATTTTATGTCAGTTACACCAGATATACTACATGTACTGTGCGGTCATGAAAACAACCACAATGCACCACATCGCAACATTACGAATTGAATGCTGATTCAGGCTGCCAACATGTTGTTGTCCCGGATTAGATATTGGCCATTTTCACAATCGCCATATCGCCATTACATATTTCGCTGGTTTCCGATGAGTGCGTAGCCATTAATAACGGGCCCGAAGAAACGCTTGAGAATGCGTCCATATCTTCTAGCGAGTTTTTCACTGTTCCCCGAGTACAAGTTCATAATGTATTGCGGTGATGACTTTGAAATATTTAAATATTACATTTTACATCTCCTTTTTTCTGTGCACCTACCGAGTTTGATTTCAAAAGTTTTTTTACACCTAATTCACTATCTTAATGTGAGCAGTAATTGTTTGCAATTCAAATAGGTTTCAAGAACTGGGAAGGAGGTTAACGAAATCAAAGTGAAAGACTACTGTGCAATGCTGGTAGCTTATATGAAAGAGTGAAATCGTGTTGTTGAATTCAGATCAAATATGTCCAAAGTTTTAGCTTCCTTTTGAGCCTAAATTTAAAGGCTGACTAAGAGATTTCAAAATATAATTCCAAAGTTTGAGATCAATCGGATTTTTCGTTTTGATGCAGGAAACATTTAGGCCTAAGATGTCTAGTATAAGAGTACAATAGGATTTTAAGAAAAAAATCCAGATCCCGAATTTAATCACGAAGTTGTGATTTATATATGAAGGACAACGATTTGAGCTTAGTTATTTCACATAGTGAGTATTATGGATATGCAAAAACACGATTTGCCAGAAAATTGAGCGCGCCAGCAAGGGAAATCTCTGGGTCATCCTTTAAGATGCTTTTGCATCTACAATAACAGGTCAAATTAAAACTGGAGATTTTTCCCACCCTGTACCAGGCATATTTAAAGGTAAAATATACACAAATTTTTACACATGTATCTTTAGATTATGACAGCATATAGTATACCATATTAGAATAAGTTTGGAAGTTTGATGAGATAACCTTGTGAACAGGAACATCCCACATCCGTCCGTGTCATGAGATTAGACAGCAAAACAGGGACAGCATATATAGATCGCACGAAAATTTTAAGGGTACCCCTGCTTTGTGTAGCATTTTATTTATCATAATTGTTTTATGTTTTATATATGTATTTACAAGCTGTTGTTGTTGTTGTGTTTTTAAAAATTACGCTATAGTTTAATTAACATTAGCATGTTCAAAATTGGAATAGCTCAGAAGGATATTTAATATTGAAAATCCAACAGTGTTTTCCATTGCTAAAGCTGCCAAATACATTTTAAAGAAAAAATATATTTTGCGTGTTATGGGATTTAGACTTCTCTCGTAATAATCTACCCGACTTTTTATATCTTTTTATATGCTTACTTTAAAGAAGTTATTTTGGTGCTGTATATGAGACAAAATATACAGACATGTATTGATCCCGGATATCATAAAATAAGCAAGTACGTATTGATACTTTATAAATAAACTCCTATAATGTTTCTAACAATGTGCCACTTATTTCCCTGACAAAATAAGCCTACGAATCATGTTTTATGTCATGAGAAAAAAGTTAAGATGAATAACAGTCTACCACAGAATATTTAAAACCCACAAATTCTCGGATCTATTGAACATGCTGATATACCTTTATTGCAGTATTTTAAATATATTTTTTTTAAGTTAACACTTTTTTTTTTAAATTAAAGGGCTTTAAATTAACACTTTTTTTAAATTAAAGCCACTATCAGCGATTTTTTTCACGATGTAAACAAATCGCGCTCCCCTATTTGTCATCAAGTCCATGTTTTGCTTTGTTTTTGCTTTGTTGTATTGGAAATTGTTTTAGTAAAGACCCCTGTATGTTGCTAAGCGTAACACGCCGTATTTGTCAAGAAATTATGATTTGTATGCTTTGCTTATCCGACTTTTTAGGTCTAGAAACGTCGTAAATAGCATCATCAAGACCGCTTTAAAATGCTTTAGTGTTTGTGTTTCACAAAGAACAGTAATATAACGTGTTGATATGACCTAATACTAGCAATTTAGAGACAAAATCGGCATTTTGAATTTTTTTTTTTAATTAATAAATAGGCCAATGTTAAAACTTTTTATTAATTATGCAATTTGAAATAGGCAAATATTTCAAATAATGTAAAGCTGTTCACTCAGTTCTTGCAGAAAAACAGGTAATAATTTAAATTTCAATAAATGATGTTCATGTTACTCGCCCATGAAAACCAACGGTGGTATCGCACCAAGTGGGATTGGACCGACTGAGGATAAACCGATCTTTTAACACTGACTAATTTTAAGACGCATTCATGCAGATTAAAGTTTATTCTTCTCTGTGAGGTATTGTATTTGAACATTTAGAAATATTGGTGGATGTTATTAATTCAGGATGTTTACAGATTTAATCACTCAAACCTAGTACTCGAGATGTGTTACAAATGGCTGCTAACTTCTGGGTTATAAAAGAAGCCTAAACCCTAACTGTTTGTCAAAATTTCTTGTCAAGTTTGTCATTTTCCCGTTTAAATAATAAAACGACTTGAACGAAATTCACTAACTCCTGTGTTATAAAAGAAGCCTAAACCCTAACTGTTTGTCAAAATTTCTTTTCAAGTTTGTCATTTTCCCGTTTAAATAATAAAACGACTTGAACGAAATTCACTGTTCTGCTCAAAGTCATCCAGTTGTTTAACATAGATACGCAGAAGAATGGCATAAATGAGCCAGGTGTAATATTGGATTGCGTATTGCTTTTACTTCGTATTTCATATTTGTTATAATCGGTATTTTGTTCCCACAGATATAGCACCACCGAACAGCCGTGGCGTTCCGTGGTTTTCCGTGTTAAAACAAAGTGAATAAATAATAGTTTGTCCAATAGGATAAAAAGTGAGATAGAAAAGGAAAGGATGTGGCTTTCATTATCTCTGCAACTACCTTGAATCTATTTTTGTTTATTTTTACTGTTCTTCCCTAAACGCCCTCCTTCTTATTGTGCATCCGTGTATGGAAACAGCAGGAAATTTGAAATGTTTTTATTATTATTATGATAAGTATTATATTGCGTTAGGGGTAATTAGCTTTTGTTTTATACACTCATTACGGCGTTAGGGCGAAATATACCTTCACCCTAACGCCTACATTTGTATTGCGGTTTATTCCGTTTTGGATAACAAAGGATATGAATATCAATTTATGCAAATGAAGGATAAATAACATAGGATATGAATATTAATTAATTTAAATAACTATAAGAGCTCAGTATAACCTAATAAATATTTAAGCCTGCCCCCTAACTATCATTTTACCGCGGACATATTATTCCACCATAGATGATACTGCATCACCTTTTATTTCTTAATTAATGTGTAAGAGTTACTACAGACTGTCTCTAAAAAATCTATACAATCAAAGATTAAATTTTTGCCAAAATCTTAAGTTCATTTCAACTGGAAGTTATCTTATTCTTTTTAGGAATGTTCCCGCTTTCATGAAATTTTTAGTTGGTGTAATTTGGGATCTGGTTCAAGAATTAAGGTTAATTATCTTAGACACTTAAAAAACACGTTGGTCCAGTTTCGCCTATACCGATATCAACAGAGTTGCCATTGAAAATAAACTCCAAGACATTCTTTATTGAAAATTAAAATTAAAAAAGTACAAAGTGCTGCTCCTTGTGATATAACATAATTTATAAGTTTATAATGTCACAATCGCCAATAAAATACATGTAGCATTGGAAATTTTAATTCTTGTTGTCTTGGCTTTACTCAAGGTTTCAGCAGAAGAACCATAAAAACACACTCGTTGAAAGTAAACTTAAGCCATTGAACACCAACCATCCTTTCCTTTATTTTTCTTTTTCAACACTGGTTTCTTCATTTTGTTTCTCCCTGGCATTTTGAAGGTAGTGGGGGAGGGGAAATTAGCCCTCCCCATTAGAGTATTGTCCACATATTTGTCCCCATAAACTTGTGGCTGTCCCAATAGTTTCAGCAGTAACATTTACAGGAAATTCATGATTATTGTCCCCACAGCATAATTTTCCCCACAGCATAATTTCTGGGGGTTTCACTGTTTGAAAAAAAAATTGATTAGTTCAGTGCATGATAATCTGATCTCTACAATATTCTTCTTTGAAAACAGTTTAATCCCACAAGATGCTATACACCTTATACTTTTAGTTTCTTGAACCTTCAAGTGAAACTGGCCCAAGTGGTATTTGATCCCTTGTGTTCAAGTGACAATATCTCCGGTTAGGGTGCATCAAATTGGATGAAATAAAAACGAGGATTTAGTTTAGGATCTGTTCTACAAATGAAAATAAAAATATCTCACAGAAATGCACAGTTTATATATTTGTAATGTTTAGGTTGTATAGTTTTTTTTGCGACAGTCTGTATGGAAAGCCGATAAGCAAGATGTTTTTTGCTATTAAAGAACTTCGGCATTTTGGGTCCACTCTTGCGAAATTTAAAAAAAATACATAAAATTGTTTTTCAAAATTAGGTGAATTTTCAACTAAACTGCGAAGTAAATTAAATGCCCACAAGGACATTTCCCATTTTGAAAAAACATTTTTGGAATAATAACGATAAGACTGGAATCAAATTATAATAATGATGAATTTAGGTCAAGAATTCATAGATTATGGTCTTGAAAGTGGTCACGCGTCAAAAAAAGCCAACGCACCATAGCGATTTTCATATTAAAAACCTTGAATCCCACGATCGGAATCACTCAATTAAAAAAAAGGTCGTGCAAGAGCCTAAAATACAAAATCCTCCTTTTAATACATAAAGACACTAGTCTCCGCTTATTTACTCAGTTGTAGGCTGGTGTACAGATATCAATTAAATACATGCAAAAATCTCAGTTGTCTGAAATTGAGGGCGTTCTTCTCTTCTCTTTTAATCAATTAATGGCAAATATTGTTTCCGATATTGAAGCTAAACTACAGAAATCAAAGCTGTCCGTCCTCGATAAAAAAGATGTTAATGCTCAACCAATAGTTCTTTTTCGCACACTGCGTTCAAGTAGCATCAACACTAATACCGCAGTAGTTGGCTTTTCATTAATATTGACATCAGTCTGATTCGAGTCATCATTTACTGGTTGTTTGCCATATAATGTCAATGTCATTACAAGGTAAAGAAAGTCACTCTGATATATCGTAACACTTAACATAATCCATGTGATGAGACATATTCCCATTACGTTTAAGATTCACAAAAATGGTAACATTATTCATTAGAAGTCACGCTTATTTTTAGAATAAAACCTGACGAAAAAGTCTCTCGAAATATGTCAAATCTGTCGGGTGTCGTCTGAGGTCACATTCTTTGAGATGAATCTCCGAATACTTATTGTACTTAATTTAGTTCTACAGATTCCATTTCTGTTGTGACTAGCTTTCATTTATCTGAATGTATTGAAAGAGCAAAGGGTGGGGGTTACACAAAGGCACAAAGCCAGTTTCGAGGGTTGACAAACAGAAGGACGTAACTCAAACTGAAAAGAAATATTAAAGAATTTCTTTAATTCTGCTGTAATACTGCTTTTGAGAAATGTGATGTTTAATATTTTCTACTAAGCAAATCTATTCATTACTCAATATGTAAACATCTCATAAAACTCATATATGGTACTTTAAGCAAACATTATATAAACAAAGAACAATTTTTAATTATGAACAGCAGAATTAAAGAAATTCTTTAATGTTTCTTTTCAGTTTGAGTTACATCTTTCTGTTTGTCAACCCTCGAACACTTGTAACCCTTTATTACCTATTGGAAGTAATGATTGAGGTGAAATTTGGTACTTAACGGAGATCAAAACTAGAGTGAATGTAATATTATTACTCCAGGAGTACAATAAACCATCTGTTTGATTCTGACAGTTGCAGCATTCATCTACAGGTGTTTGTCCTCCAAGCAAAATTCCAACAGTACAAAAAACCACCTGTTTGATTGTGACAGTTACAGGTGCTTATATTGTTATCCTGGAATGTGTGTTTAAAGTGTCCTTCACGTTGTCCTCCAATAACAATTCCAGGAGTACAATAAAACACCTGATTGATTCTGACAGCTGCGTATTTATCTACAGGTGGTTGTATTGTAATCCTGGAATGTGCGTAGAGTGTCCTCAACAATGGCTCCCGACCAATTACATACCTTTTGTTTTCTGAGAGCAACTTCTTTTGCTATTTTACATATTCGATGTTATTTATTCATCCGATGGAGAAGACGATAATAATAATAAACAGAAAGGTTGAAAAACACTTAGCCACAATCACGTGCGCGCGAGGCTTTTTGGCAAAAACATGTTTACTAGAGCTGCTGTTATGTCCATTGCAATTCGCCACGTGTATACATACAACTAATTCCATATGCCTGGAGATATGATCCTTGAGTTATAAAATGGCGGGTTAAAATTCTTTTCACAATAAGAACATCAATAACAGCAAGATTCTGCAGGTTCACGAGTGAAAATATAATGCGCCGAAGTTTTCCCCCAACTACTACAAAAAGGTGTTACGTTGGGAAAATTTAAAGCCAATGTTTTCAATTTATTATTTATATTTGTTTTCGGTCATGCTGAGTTTTAGATATAGTCCGAAAGGTGAATGAGTTGGAGTTTATGAACCATGAAAGCTAGTTCAAATGTCACAAAACAAACAAGGGCAACTGTATTAAAATTGTACTAGCCTAATTACGTTATACCCTTCGTACTTATGTTAATGGACGCGATACAGAGTGGGTGTGTCAAGGGGTTAAAATGTAATTATGCTATTGTACTTATTTTGGATCATATATAAAATGATCAAGTTTGAAATATTGCATTGTTATACTTGTTTAAAAACTTTTACTAAGATCCATTTTACTGCAAGTTGTCCTAGCAACATCATAATTCGTTTAGAGCATGTCGTTCTGAGCTGATTCATGTCACGTTCCTTTGCACAGCACACGATCCAACCAGATGGCCTTGAAAAACGAACTTAAAATCAGTCATAATAGAATAGAAAGAAGAGGTTACTAAAAGTTGCCTTTCCAGGACACCTCATTTCCGTCAGTGTGTTGAAGGCACACAATATCTTCATCAAGCTCTAATAGTAAACCGCGTCGTTCTAGTAATGAGACATTTTCATGCACTAATTCCCCATGATTCACCCATATCCCTGAAACCCCTACTTTGTTAACACTTTGTACTTTACCACTTTGCTCCCGCCAAAGTGTCTTCCCCTTCTTGGTAAATACGTAGCCCTATGGTAGTTAGCTTTTGCTAAGATGGATCTCCGGTGAAATGAACCATTTCTATTGAGTGATCCGTGTAAAAGACACTGCCGCCTTAAGACCAGTATTATACATTCATTAGTCACCGATCTCGCAAAATAAATTTTGACGTATCAAATTATGTTTGTCTATCATGAGTCTGGCTGTAATTTGCCTCAAATTGCCTGAAGTCAAATGTTGCCTGTTTTATTACCTTCTACAAAAACAGGTGATGTCATTTTCTATCTGATTCAACATGGACTATGTTAGTAGCCAGTACTTGCATATTCAAATACCAATGACCCAGTTCCTAAATTCATACTAAAATGTGATAATTATTAAATTCTTATATGTCACCATTACCAAAATGGAAATTTTTCTTCTTAAAGGGCCACTAGTTCATTTTGCATATATATGGACTCTCAATTTTGGTCAAACTAAGTTTTGTTGATGTTTGTATTGTTTTTACTTGTGTTAACTCTCTTCTGAAATGAATAAACCCAAAACAGCTCTGTTGTGGGTAAATCAACTAATTTTGTAAGTAGGTTTATTCCAATGGCTTATAGGTTTTGCACAACTGAAATACAAGAAAATACACATTAGAGTTGTATAAATTTCCCTGTAAACCCTTCAGACTGGTCCATGTCCTTATTTATATTATCATTGCCCAAATGTTATCAATGTACTAGTGGTCTGTAATTTAAATACTAAAACCCAATATCTTTTTGACTGAAAATAGAATGGAAAAGGCTGGAAATGACCAACTGAAACGGGATCCCTTTTAGGTGTCTATTATTTATAATATTGTTTGGTGTCCATGCAAGTCACAGTCTATCCATTTTAGATATTTTAAAGGTGCGTGTTCCGATCGTGTTTGGGACCCCCTGATTTACCCGGAAGTAGTATCGATTTTGATATCAGATAAAAGGCCGTATTTTTCTCATTGTCGTCCTGAAAATATGAGCCCTCAAATCCGTTTCATTCCCAAAATATGAACGAAAAACTGCCGTTTTAGTGGTTAACCACCAATATTAGCACAGTATTGAATAGGGCTTTGCAATATGCATTATTGCTTCTACCATCAAAACCGCAAGTTTGTTTCCCACGGTACTTGATGGGGCGTATGTGCGAGTGCCAAGCTTTCATATCAAGTAGAGAACACAATAGACATGGATCGGAACAAGCACCTTTTCTTTAAGGAAGTTTGTATTTTGCTGAGAATATGCCTGTCTCCTTTAAGCTTCCTTGGCATTTTAACCTGCCACTGATCAACAATACCACCAGTAATTAATTTTACAAATACTGAGCACTTCTCTTTTTAATGTCTGAATTGGCCATTGGGTACCGATTTTAGAAGCAACGCTAAGACTTTACGTCAACTTTACCACAAATTAAACACATCCATATCAACCATTTAATTTCCATATTGTCCACACGACACTTGTTGCCCGAATTATTTCCTGCTGGTAATGCATTAACTTAATACATTATTGTGTCCAAAGATTTATCACTATCTAGTACATTTGTTGGTTATATTGTCTTTGTAAGTACCAATAGCAATTTTATAGTATTATTTGTTTCAGAGCAGTCATGCACATGTTTTACTCTTTAATGTCAATGCTCAGTCCAATGTCTATTAAATATCTGCATTATAAACACTGGTGCTATTAAATCTTTCTTTAAAGCCTGAAACCATTTTAAAGATTTAGGGTACTAAATTCCATCAGAGAATCAAATACTCTTCCTTTATTCAAACGTGGTCTCAAACTCATCTCTTTACTGCTCACGATTAGTTGTGTTCATATTACACTTTCTCCTGGTTTCACCATTGTAATTTTCTTGTTTCATGAGCGCTGCGCTCTTTATGTAGTAGCGCTATATAAGTGCTTAATATGTATATATGTATGTAAATGTCGGTATCTTGTTATTTTCACAATTGTGAGTAGTAGCCTGTTGTTCGAAAATTGACCTTTTGTTCATTTACCATAATTCATTGCAAACTGACCCGAAGTGCGTCATTTCCTCTGGCTCTTTTTAGTACGCATGCGTGATATTTCGTAAACAACATGGTGCAACATTCTGACATACTTTTACACTATCTCGATCATAATCGACAATGTAGAGATAGGGTGAATTGGCTACAAGTCAAATTGGGAAACATTGTCAAATATTACCTTATGTTCTGAAGAAACGCTTGCAATTTCACATAAAAGTGTACATTTGAAAAAGAATTTCATTAGTTTACACAATACAGAATCTTAACTCCTGTTGACAAATTAAGGGTACAATAATACGTTTCATGCGAGTAATAGCATAATATTTATACATTTTCTAATATATTGATTATTTTTCTTCAAAATATTAACTTTCCTTAAAAGGTCGACCATAGCATCCGTTAAATGAAGTATTTAAAACTATTATCTTGGTTATTTCATTTTTGCAATGTGTGTTTTTAAGAGGCCTGTACCTATTCAAGAGTTATTTTTGGAATTGAAGCTTCGTAAAAAAACTTGGAGTAGTTATGTCAAAAAATACAAAATAATATTAAAAGTGCTAAGAAGTGTCACCTTAGAACGCTTGTTAACCTCTTACTTAGCGTGTTATGTTAGTGTTTCTCGTGACAAAACGTAAGTTCATGGATTCATATTAAGCAAGAAGTTTGCTAGAAGACACTCACGGCATATAGTATTATAACCTTGGTTCAAGCAGAATAAAACACGAACATATATTTTAGTTCTAAGCACATTTATCACCAACAAGAACTTCTTGTCGTCATTTCAATCATTAAAATGGTAAAGACAGCCTAAAAATGGAACCCTAACCTAAAAAGACATCGTCAGGAAATTTATTCCCCGAAGGCATTCAAGGATCATGTGCAAATTTCAACGCCATTTCCCTTACACCGCTGTTACATAACAAATCATTTATGTGTATATTCTATGCATTCAAAGTGTTTAAAACCACTAAAACTTACCTGGAACTGGCAGTTCATCTTCGTCATTCATTATTCTTAGTGATGTAAATATCCAATAAACTAATAGTTCTCGTGTTTCACAAACAAGTTCAAACAATGTAACTTTTTCTACAACTTTCAATCGTACACGTATAATTCACCCTTGGTGCGTTTAGTCTGTTATGAATAAGTCACAAGACAGGTCTATATAGATTGGCGGGTGTGCCGGAATACCCGGAGTGATGACCTCATGGGTGTATTGCGGAAGGGTTCACACTTGGTAAACTAAAAACCGACTGGCCACTTCCCGTTCCAAGAATGGTGTCTTCCAGTAACTTTTGGGACATATAAGTGTCAAGTACTACTTTTGCAATTGTGCATTCTATTAATACTTCACTTCATTGAAAAAACTACTTGAAATTTCAGAAGCATTTAACATTAATCCTTATAATCATACCAATTGAACATCTTAATGACACGACCCGAAAGAGTCAAAATATTTGAAGGAATAGCTTAAAAGTGAAAGATAAGTCTGTTGAATTCCCATAAGGTTTTTTAAAATGAAAAATTGGCAAAAATGGAAGAAAACAACAGTGTTCAAAGATACGAATCTTCATTCAATTACGTATTGTAGTCAGTGGTCGTACAGACAGCATTGACTAAAATATCCGATTTTGTCCTTATTAGGTTGCTTTCAGTCTTTTAGAGTATGTTAGGATACCTATACCTGTTACGGAAATGTAAAAATTGATTTTTTGATGTATTCAATTTTATGATTCAGTAAATCACTCATAGTACACCAATCTATTGAAATATGCATAATGCTATAAAGGATTTTTACACGGGAAAAGGGCGATTGTTGCATCTATCCTGCTTAAATAAATATTTATCCGTATCTATTAAACTCTAACCACGCTAACATTGTTTTCCACGCACCACACGTGTCAACGGTCAACGAACCAATGATAGCCGCTCTGATACGTTTGTTCCAGTCCATGAATGTTTTTTTTTTATCAGACATATCATTACAATTGGAGATTCTAAGGTTCTTGTACAAGGGGCGGTTAAAAAATTCTGAAGGCTAGAAGGGTGTGAGCTGTACAGATTCCACTTACTGTACAAGTATTTCAACATAACAAATGAACATGTGAAAAGTTTGGAGTGGCTGTGTTTTGTAACTTTCTACAACCAATTAACTTTCTGGCCAAAAATTCTGGTTCTTCCAAACCACTAATATCATCAAAAAATCAGTGTGTCCAGATTTGGTAAGGAGAACCAAAAAGATGACTGCCACATATGTCCAATGTTCCATTTTCTTTTTGGTGATATTTTCTGAGGTGCTTGATTTACACAGTTCGATTTGTCCAACCAATTTAAATGAAAACTATTTAGTTCGACTAAGAGAGCAATGTTACCCACACAATTGTATCTGAGAACCAGTGCACCCCTATTAAAGGGTCTGACGTTACTATCTTTACCCTTGATAGACTGGCCTCTGGGGTCAGCTAGGAAGTTTTATGTTACATCACAGTCTATCATTATTCATTGTTTATCTTAAAACTAATGATATGAGTACAAAGTTACCGAAATCGTTTAGTCATTAATGCCGCACCATTTCCTCCACAAAAGTTTTCAAAACATGTGAGAGTCATCCATTGTTTTTCCTTTGTTTTAAAACAAAACAAGAGGCAGGTAGACACGGCATTAAATGGACTAAGCATGACAGGTACGATTTAGAATGTTTATTTTGATCAAAATGATCATCGCATGAAATAGAGGGGGTAGCTAAAAAGCACTTCGATGAAATCTAAACACATTTCCATTTAAATGTCAGTATAACTCAAATATGCTCTGTTTATTCGTTTCGGCACGTGGTCCAGTGGATTAAACGCTGACCCGTACGTCAAAGGTTGTGATTTCGAGCCCTGCTGTGGCCAATGTGTTGCGCCCTTGAGAGCTCTTGAGTAGGGCACCAGCATTATTCAATGTTGGGAAGGTATTCGCTGTATGGTAGAATCTGGCTCAATCGCGTGGAAAGGGAGATGGGCACTCCGTTCCTGTATACACAGTTCCGGCCCCATTACCTTTACTTTTTATAGCATGCAATGGCTTAGAAATCATATCAAATTGGTTTAATTAAGGTTCTTTAAGTTTTATTACCTCTAAGCTGTTCGTGAACGTAAGTGTTGATATGATTCCAAATTGACTAAATTCAGGATATCCCAAAGGAAATCATCTGTGCGTCTATAGCAACCTCAAAACATTGTGTGTGTGTTTAGTAGGGTAGAGATTACAAATATTGTGTAGGACATAGGGCGTTTCATGTTTTTCGTATTTTAACCTCATTAACATATTGTCCTCCTTTACAATCAATATTGATTTCGTTTCTGGGTGGTTGCATCATGCTACCAAAAAGAATTTCCCTACCCACTTACCAATTAACACAACAACTGAAAACAAATTTGGTACCCATCTAACTTCAGCATAGACTATCTTACCAAAGAAGGATTTGCACTTCTGAGAATCTTTCAATTACAGAACAAAGACAATGATAGACAAAAACTGCAATTATTTATAATGGCGATCAGGACACTCTAACTGAGGCACTATTATGCAATACGAAAAACAAAGACATTGATAAACAAATACCGCAGTTTACAATAGCAGTTGAGGAAATTGAAACTGAGGCATTGTTATGCAAAACAAAACAGTTATTTATATTAAACAAATAGTGCAGCTTACAATAGGAAATGAGGAAATTGAAACTGAGGCATTGTTTAAGGGCACTTGTGGCCATAGGCGTAAATCCCGGGGGATGGGGGATATATCCCCCAATATTTTGATGAGGGCGGATGGTCAATACGATCATCCCCCCCCCCCCCCCCAAAAAAAAAAAAAAAAAAAAGTTCATGTGTTTTTGACCAAAATAACCTAATATTTTACCATAATAGTTTAAAATGATCAATTTCCGCGCATTTTGTTCTAATTACAATTACATTTAACGATATTAGCTTCGAAATGGCAAAATTTTTAGCACGCTTCGCGCGCACATGTGCTAGTAATGCATCTTTTCAGCAAACCCCGTTTCATTCTTAAATTTTCATCAACCCCACCCCTCCCCCATGTCAAAAAGAAATTTACGCCACTGCTTGTGGCCCAGTGAATAAACCGCCCCACTCACACGCCAAAGGTTGCGAGTTCGAGCCCTGCTGTGCTCAGTGTGTTGCGCCCTTGAGAAAGGTGCTTTACTTCAATTACTCATCTCTACCCAGGTGTATAAATGGGTACCAGCATTAGTCAATGTTGGGATGGTAACATACTCGCTGTAGAGGCGGTGTAGCGATCCCCCTACAACAACAGTGTAATGGTGGAGTCTGGCCCAGTCGCTTCAATCGAAAGAGAGATGAGCATTCCGTTCCTGTATAAGCAGGTCCGGGAGCATCTGATAAGCAAGCCCCTTTACCTTTACTTTTTACTGTTATGCATTGATACGAAAAAGGACATTGATAAATAGTGTAGTTTACAATACTGAAGCATTGTTATGCAAGACGAAAAAAAAAAAAGTAATTGATAAACAAATAATGCAGTTTACAATAGCGGATGAGGAAATTGAAATTGAGGCATTGTTATTCAAGGCAAAAAAGACACTGATGAACCAATAGTGCGGTATACAATAGGGGATGAGGAAAGCGAAACTTAGGCATTGTTGTGCAAGACGAAATTACCATCTATTGTCTTCATCTGGGCTATATACTTCTTCACAATAAGAGTACGAGAACTGGTTTCATTCCCATGTGTAGAATGTTTTGCTTCTCAAGGTCATTGGCCATAGCGTTGGTGGCTTTTTTACCAGACATTTGGTTATTAACCTCAATATTGTAGAAATGCTTTCTCTTGATGGTCTAAACTATAGATTAAAGACATTTGCTCATGGCGTGGGTGTGTGAGTTAGATGATGTCATTGTCCCATAAGGGCTTAGATTCACGGATTGCGCCTTCAATTTGTTTTGAGTGTGCGTGTAATAGTTCATATTGTAAGAGTAAGAATTGTATTTATGTTTTTCATATAATGTCTAATGTCACATGTATTGGATCTTTTGTGGGATCTAGTGGCATTGTAATGTATGTCGGTTTCTTTTCCAACCACCAGGCCCAAGTACAGGTCATTGAGAAAAGAATGCACAAGTACTTACCTTTATGCAGGGAAGGTGGTAGGAAAAGGAGGACGTGTATCGTCCTCACTTCAAGAAAGATATGTGTGTTACCGCCTATTCACAGTGAAGTTTTCTAATGCGGCTTAACTCAACTTACACAATAGGTAGAATCCTGGATGGGAGCAGATAAACTATTAACGGTTGACCGATTTTTAGGGAAAGGTCACTTACTAACATGCCATGATCTAGGCTGATCTATTCGGCTTACGTATGTAAGGCGGGAATTTCAAATAAAATGTGACTAGAATTTCATGGCAAATATCAATTTTTGTCGCTTTCTGCCACTCCTGGCATCTATGAATTATGATTGCTAGAATGTTCAACTATCAGAAAAGGTTGTTAGATTTACAGGAAATGACAGGAAAGTGCAAAAAGAAAGATTATAATTATTGACAACAATCATTGATTATTTTACTGATTTGCAAAAATTCTTTTAAAATATGTTAGAAATTCTCCACTCAAACAAAATAGGTCGATTTCTGAAGAACGTTCATCATATTTTTTCATTCTTGTTTTCAGAAATATGCAATTCTACATGCTGTTTGAAGCAGATACATAAATATTTTATTTCAACAAATTCTTTATGAAAACACTGCTTGTCATGGTTGAATATTGTCAGTTAAAGCAGTGTAAATCAATCAATTGGAGCGATGGCACACATCCCTTCAAAGGCAACTCTTCAAGTACTTGGGATAAAAAGATGTGAATGGGGATCAATAGGCTTATCTCAAGTATTTAAGGCCGATAGATCTCCTGTTCCTTGCATCTTCTCTGCTTTATGTTTATGTTTGCCCGAGCTGAATTACAAATTGGGTGTGGTCGTTTAAGGATCCGGGTTGACTGGCGATCCCGATCAATTCTGCAGTCCAACACCATGTGTATTACGGAATAAAGCGCAATATACAGTTGAATTCAACGGGGTCGCCAGTCAACCCGGGTCACTAAACGGATACACCGTTACAAGATGGCGGCTAGTAACTTAGAAAGACTGTGTCTGTCGCGCTTCGGTACTAACTCAATCTGCACAAACATCCTGGCTTCGAAACAATTAATATAATTTCTGGATAGATCATATTATGTCCTTGGTGCTTCAAATGTTGATAATTATGTTATTGTTCTTATTATTAATTTTATATGTTGTGATGGGAACAGAATTGAAAGTGCTATTTTACTCACATTAATTACAACATAGTCCATTTACTATTATATCATGGTTACAGTGATTGGAGCCATGTGATAATATCCAAATACTTAATGATCTTATTCGGGATCGTTGTGGAATCTACTGGCCGCCTCGGTGAACTGGAGGTCGATCCCGAGTAAGATCATGAAATATTTGTTCATTGGTTGGTTAAAGGAACACAATGGCATAGAAAAATATTCAGACATAATGAAATGGACCCTTACTGAAATCACTTCTACAAATTTGAAAACAATTTGGATGATTACGACGCTTGGAAGGTAAAGGCAGATCAGCTTTTGCCAGTAGTTCTTCATGAGACAGCTTCCAATCCTGTAAAATAACCCGACAGGCGAAACGCTGAGTGGATGCAATCCGATTAGTGAGTGTTATTTTTAAAGAATTGGACGGACCAGGGCAATGTACATGTAGAAGGAGCGGCGGGTTTGGATAGGAGCACTGAGAAAGGATATTGCAGAAGGCCAATGGTTTTACGTGCTTTCTTGCATATGTGGTCAATCTGCACAAAGGTCACTGCTAATCCATATGCCAAGAAATTTGACAGAAACTGTTTCAATTGGTTGGTTGAACAGCTGCATGTGAGGAAAAGGATCCTTCTTGGAAGAAAATTACCATGGCTTTGGTCTTACTGGCGTTAGCTGTGAGATAATATGAGGAGAACCAGCTGTGAATAGTGCTGATGTCATCCTGGAAATCTGATAAATCAGTATCACAGGTGAGAGGCTTGTATAGAGTAATGTTATCAGCATAACATATGACCATATGATCCTGGGGGACAATAATCTGGAGAAATATTCTGTAAAATTCGAATGCACATGTTCCAGGAGCATATGGCAAATATGCTCCTGGAGCAGTATTTGACTTAGAATATTTCTCCACTGCTCCAGGAGTATATTTGCCATATGCTCCTGGAGCATTGTGCATTCAAATATATTCCATGAGCATATTCAAATATGCTCCTGGGGCACCTTCGACATAAAATAGTGTCTTACGATATTTATGCTCTGGAGCATAGGTCTATTTTGCCTATTTTTAATCTTATACCTACTGATACATTTAAGAATGGTGTGTGTGATTTGACCCCAATTAGTATAGTCAATATAAACGATTCAGCAAAATTATATAGATGATATTTGTTATTATTGGTGGGGTCACCTTAGTTGATTCCGGTTTTGTGTTTTTATTCGGTGCTGGTTGTGGTCTTGGTTCAAGTCGTGGATTATTTTATCAACGAACGATTGAACATCGTAGCCTATTATTAGTATCCAAATCCAAACCCGGCTTGGATCCCACAACCAACGGTGCCAGTGCAGTGCTACGGTCTTCATTGTATCGGCGCAACCTAATTGAAAAGACGAATGGCGCTGCACGTGCAGACAAATTTCCAGGCAAGACCAAACCGTCTTGGTAGTCGTCCTTGTAATTGCGTGTGATATATCTTGTGGAGGTTGTTTTTTTTCACATACGGGCGACAAATGAATATTCATGTGTATAAGGGCCAATAATTACAAACACACGAGGTTAGAAAACCGGGTTGCATTGCCACATGCAAATCCCGGATTCAAATGCCCGGTAATGAAGTGAGAGCAAAGAGGTTCTATATAGAGAGGCAAAACGTTCGTCATCTTTAGAAATCATCGTCTCGCATGATTTGCCAACCACAAAGAAAGCATAGAGTACCAACCCAATAGAAAGCAGGCTGCCTCGCTTCTTCCCCACATATGTGGTGCCGCTTGCATTATACACGATCGGTAGTGATAAAATTGATGTAGTGTTAGAGGTGGCCAGGTACGGTGTAATAATAGTGCACCTGGCTCATTGTGCTCAGTTACTCACTCGCTTAGGTGCTTCGGCGCGCCTTAGGTGAAAAGATGTTTCATTGAGGCGGTTTATTTTAAATCAAGACGAATGACGGGTCATTTCAATTCGTTGTGTGGCCATGGGTAGGCAAATTTAACCACCCAATAGCCACCTACATCCAACAACTGATATTTTGACGGATATTGTTTGTATCGACTTGACATAATGTGTCTCAAGCACCCAAACTAATAATATTCCGTGCAATTTCAAATTGTCAGCGCCCAGCACGGACGACTGGTTTGATTTTGAATGGCCTTGAGTATGAGGGGGGAGCACCTATGCCCAGCTGTGTCAAGAATGTGACCGATATCGATCGAGAGGACTTTGAACTTACGCGGTCACTTCCTGAACGCAGATGGGCAGGCACCAGTTTTAAACCTCGAACTATGATTATAGTAATGATGCCGCACAGGGAGACCACTCGCTACCAGCTACTGTGATTCGAGCGGCTAGGTCCGTCAAGTTGTGTTAAAGTCAGAAAGAAGAAGACGCTGGCTATGTTTGAGATGGGAAGTTTCCTCATCTGTTTAGGGAAATCATAACTTCTACAAGAACTCCGATCCTCTTTCTTATAAAGAGTGCGCCAAATGAACGTAAACAAATGATTCAATGTCAATAAATAGATTTAAGCACTGGTCAAGGTCACTTCAAGCTGAAGTAAAATGAAATCAAAGAATTACTTGTCCAATTTCAATTGGACAATCAGTTGATTTGCCCTTTCCATAGCAGGACTATCCGAAAAAAAGTGTGTTTAGTTGGTGTCATTTCAAGCTTGTAATGGTATATTGAAGCCCAATACAAATTTTATTTGTAGCATATGTTGTTTTATGTTTTGGGTTGTACCGTCATAAAAAACAAATCACAAAGGCTGGCTTGAAGTGACAATTCTTTACCACGATAAATAATTATTAAAGATTCGTTCTTTTAACATTTTTCAAATACCAATTAACAAATTTTAAAAAAGGAGACAGCTAAACTTTCTTCCTAACAACGACAAAGGAAAGGACCTCTCCCTGAACAGGAACAATGACGAATTTTCAAGGAATTCACAGGGGGTTCACCTTTTGTTATAGTGTTTGGGGATGACTTAAAATAATAGTATGGGAAACAAGCATGTGTATTGAGGCAATACTACCTAACGGACAGAATGAAATGTTCCTGTTAGGGGGTTTTCACTTCTATTACAAAAAACAAACTAATAAATCCCACGGATTTTATTTTGAGTGTCATTATTCTTCGATTCTTAAATTATATTTAGTTCTTATGGTAACGACTTATAAGTATGGTTATCCACATATGGATGTGGGCAGCTTAGCTTTTCACAGTGAAATATGGTTATACAGGGCGAGTCAAAAAAACTTGACACTGATAGTGTCCGCCATTACATATATCTAAAAGATGCGGTATCATCAGCAAAGCCTATTCTATTATCTTTAATTTGCTGTAAAGATTCATTCAAATCGCGATCTGTAGAGGGCAGAACTACAGTCTTTTGAATCAAATTACAGATGTGAGTCAAAACAACAACCTACATTCAGAATAAAAAATATTTTAAATAGGTCAGAATGGTTTTTGCGACTCAAGTGTTTGGCTATTTATAAAGAAGGATAAACAGGTTTCAGAAAGAAAACGTTTATTTTTGGTGTCATTTGGATTTGGAGGGGAAGAAAGTCCACGCCCTATTTTTGTGAGAGACTTAAAAATCCTGTTTGGCCGAATTGCCGTTTTGAGGCCAAACAAAGATGAATCGCTTACATAGAGTAACATGATCTTCAGCACTGATTTGAGTCAACACATTTAACACCAAAATTATGCTAAACAATAGACGGTGGGAGAGTAATTGAAGGATGTATAAAATAATATCCCAGAGATACAAAGAAAATGCTAAGTTACAATATGTTAAATTTCCAAAAAAGAAATTCAAGATAGCTTGGTGTAAGACCACAGTTTACTTTGTTCAGCAAGGTTTCATGCTTTGGAACCTACAACGAAACTTGGGGAGCAAAAGTGAAACATAGAAGTTTGGTATTCAGCTTGAAAAAACAGCAGGGCGATACATTGAATTTTAACTTTGAATTCGATTTATACACAGAAAACTTCAGCTTTTAGTTCTTACTGCCAATTTTTGTTTTTTCATGGACGTGAGTATATGTTATACTGCACAATAATTTACCCAGTTACCTTAGAGATGTAAAACAAAAAATCTCTGAGCAGTTTCATTATGTTCATGAACTTGAGACATTGATATGGGTCATTTTCAATAACGACTCTTTATTGATTGAACAAATGGTAATTTAATTTTTTGAACATATTTTACTATAATTATGTTACCACAATAGACCCATTTTATTTCAACTGATATGTTTTTGTCGAGAAGAAATACGATACCATCTGAAATGCATGTGTGAATGTCTTTGCATACTGTGTTATGTATACGTCGGTGTCAGTGTACGTCAGCAAAATGGTCATTTTCTGAAAACCCAAGTTCCGAAAGACACAAAAAAAATATCTGATAGCTGTTTATCTTGTAAACACCCAAGCAAACATTGAAGCAAAAATAACGTTTAAACCTTGAAGAAATAATCTTCCTGAAATGTAGGGTTTTATGACTCACACTGTAGTCAGCTTTTCCCCTAGCCACTGATCCATTTGAGATGCACGACCACCAACTAAGCAAATGGACTCCCCAAAATGACGATAAGGGTAGTCGTGTTTATGTCAAATAAAGTGGTATCTTAAAGGTGGAAAAAAATGTGATAATGTAGTTTGATTTTAAACTTTTAAACATTTTCAAATATGTGGCATATTTGGTCACAAATATGACAATATTTTAAAACCTCAAAAAGTTGTCAATGATGTATGTTACTTTATGGTAGATTCAGTCAACTCCTCCAGAAAGCTGATACATTTACAAAGTTAATTTATTTTTCAAAATGATTTTTATGAGTGATGAGAAAGAGGGGAACGTTGAGAGGGCATCGATGTAAAATTGCGATTGATTTTGTGGGGTTAAATACGCGTACATTATTCCTGCAGTCGATAAATAGCCGTTTTCTTGTGGACAATGATTCGCTTCGCTGAAACGCCAGTTTCATTTCAATGTGCATCGTGGACTGAGCGCAAAAACACCGACTACTCGATTCAAACAACGTGACTAACCGATGTGAAGATCTTTGAAGCAAATTATAATTATATATATATTATATATATAAATCTATATATATATCTATAATAGATATATAGTATATATATATATAATCATAGGTGACTAATGGTTCCGCACATAACGCATTAAGAATTTTGAATGACCGTTAGGTCTAATAAAGAAGAACTAGCAATTGAAAAGAAAGAAGATCATACTTGAAGCGAAGCCTCAAAGAGCACTCGCCGGAATCGAACACGCGGGTCGTTGCGTGCGCGGCAAGCGTGGTACACATTACACCACGGTCCCATACGGCAGAGGTGATATAGCTAAATTGCTATATAGGCTAGCGCCGTACAGTATAAAATCGTAATAATATAATAATAATAATAAAACATTTTAGAGCGCAAATACCAAGGTTTCTAAGCGCTGTACGATACATAAATAACAAGCCTTACACACAACTACAACGTAAAACAAACAATAGAGCAATGGGGAAATAGTCACTGAGCAAGAAGGTTTTGAGCATTGATTGGAATTGGGGGGACCAATTGAAGCAACAGAACGGTCGCCATAAGTAGTCTTGACAAGTGGGGTAGGGTTTTAAAGGTAAGCGGTTGTGTGCGCGAAGCGACCCGGTGGTTAGTGGATAATGATATGAATTTGCTGATGTAGGCCGCGTGCATAACCCATGAATGGCTTTGTAAGTAAGAAAAGGATTTCGAATGAAATTCTGTCCTCAATATCACCCAATCAAACCTCTGAAGTGAAACAGAAGATTTTGGTAAACAATACAAAAGCGAGTTATTGCAGTCAAGCATGAGATGAAACACAAACATGAATGAGGCGATTTTCTTTCTTTTTTTTAGTGGAATTGCTATCCAAGTATTTGCGAATGCGGCGACATATATTACGAACATGGTCTTTTAGCTGCATGGGGTCCTGGCTGAATCTGAAGCATAGTCGGAGCCTCACAATGCAGATGGATGGTAACATGAACAGTTCTGAATTTTGAACGAAAATGAATGATTTCAGTTTGAGTCATAAAAATGCGTTTTATTTTGAAAATTGCTCAGGAGCGAAAGCAGTAATACAGATTCCTTGCATGTTGACAGCCTGAGAAGGTGAGTTGATATCAAAGTCAGATAAAGTTGAGTGTCATCAGCAAAAAGACATGATGGATATCATGGTGAGCATTGAAGACATTGTTCAGTGGAGCACTATACAATAATAAAATCCAATGGTTTTCAACAGAACCTGGGGGAACACCCCCAAGGAAGCGGAAAAGGTTCCGAGATGGAATCACCAATGACAAAGGGTGTTGCGGACTATCGAGATCAAGAGAACACCATTTTAATTACAGTACACCTATGCCATACGCCATTGAATCTTTCAAAATAACATAGTGTGATTTATGGTATCAAAGGCAGAGGAGTAGGCGAGTAAAATACGCACAGCTTCATGGCCTTTGTCGAGAGCGAGTAACAAGTGCATTTGTGACACACAGAAGCGCCAGTTCAGTAGAATGGAAAGGCCTGTACGCAGATTGCGTTAACAGAGAATACATTATGCTCTTGCATGTTACTCTTTAATCTGCGAAGTCACTCCCCCAATAATCCTTTTAAGAACTTTGAAAATGAAAGGTAAATTGGACTACAAGTCTGTATTTTTTTAACTCCGTTTGGATCAAGATTCTGCTTTTTCAATAAGCGTATGTGGGATTGTTTGAAGGGGAGTAGACACCAGTACCAGAAGCAAGCGAAAAGTTTTTCCTTTTGGTGATAATGTGGGAGCAGCACACACAGTGACCAACCAATTTTTGAAACCAGCGATGTGGGCAATAATCAAGCTGGCAAGACTCGCACTCTCATTGATAACTTTGCAAACCGTGTCCTCAGAAACCTGCTTGAAATCAGTAAACTGCTTCATGATCATTTTCAAAGGATAGACAGAGGTGGAGCACTTGAGTTTCTCACAAAACAGTTGGATTTTTCATGAAGTATAAGCAAAATTCAATTCAATTCAATTCAATTTATTTGACCATTACACTATAAGTCTACAAAAGATTAATCAATGGTGGGTTACCCAAGTGAGCATAGCTCGAAAGTTTATGGCCACCAAAGTTACTAACAAAAAATGGTGCAACGACTAGAGGACAGGTCAGTGACGATAGAAACAAGATGTGCATGACTAAACGGCACGAGACATGTGAGACAGGACGCTGATTGTTGGCACTGGCAATATAAAAATTCGGACTTATTACAACACTGTCCAAAGTAAAAAGAAGGCCAAAGTGGATTTGTGAATCAATATTGATACCGTGACAATGCCAAGATAATATTGATTAAAGGTTACGCTAACATATTAGCACTTGCACCTGATTAACATGACTAATTGGACTAGAAAAAGGGCAAGTGCAAAAACAAAATATCCGGAGACAGGATCATTAAGTCCACCAAAACACTATGGCCTACTTATTATTATTTTAACCCGATTTAAGTTTGAACATGATCAGGTAACATACATAATGAAAATCATTATACAAGAGAAAATATTATGAAAATATAACTATAATAATGTATAGGATATATTACATAATGGCTAATTGGCTTGGTACTATAGCAGATTTCAATTTAAGTGAGACTCCATGCATATCATCATGGGTTTGGTTTCATCCCGGCCATGCGGAGATCTAACCCCTGCTGTGCTGCATTTACAAAACAAATTATGACCATGGAACAAAGTTACTATTGCAAAAGCTGCCTTTTAACTGGAAACCAACGCATTCAATACTACAATGGTCTGCCAATGATAGAAGGGATTGACAAATTCGCATTGTGCAAAATCTTTTATTCAGTATGGCCACACTCTCTGAGATAATAAATAATGCTTGCAGTGCCAAAGTCCAGATAAGTTCACTAACACATTTAATGCAATAATGCTGGTGTTTTCACGATGATACACCAAATGAAAGTAATTACCTACTACAATACTATACATTGTAAGAGTACGATAAACTATACTACCATTGGTGGCCGATAACTATTTCCACTTGCCACTCTGGTTGAAGGACAGACCAAAAACTTTTAATGAGGTCTCACTCATTTTGAAATCTACTATAGAAGAGGAAAAAAACAACTGTACAACTGATTAATTTAACCTTGTAATAAAACTTTCACAGGTCAGTAATAATGTAAAACATTAATACGAGAGCATACAAATACGATACAGCTATAAGTATTGTGAAAGGATAATCTTCTTAATTTGTTTTTGCAACTAACCAACATAAACAGAGTTTTCATATAGGACTGATTGCATTCCAAACGCAGAGGGCCTGACGTCTAATAGTATTTTGGGCAAGATCTTTTTTTGAAAATTATAAGGTCTATCTTATCAGCCCCTTACTGGTACCATAATCATGAATTATCTTGCATAAACAAAATAAAAACGGTCAAAAATCCAGGAAGAATATTGTAATACGACCTAAACATGAAAATAGCTATGTGGAGTTTATGTATTAAACTATCGAAGACTTTTAAACAAGGCAAATAATGGGGGCGAGTGGGCTACTAAGTATGGATTGGTAACAATACGCTAATTGTCTTTTGTTTTTAGATGAAATTCACTAAGATTGCAATTGTTTTTATCGGCCAATCATATTCAGTACTGAATATGCAGGACCAATAAGCGTTATAAAGCGAAAATAACGTACTGCCAGGTAAAAGATGTGTTAGGGCGGAATAAAGAATTCCAGAATATTTAGACACAATCTATTAGTCACATTAAGAGTACGATGCTTCCAGGTGAGGGTATCGTCAAAGGTAATACCGAGAAACTTACTGTCTGACCCTTTTGAATCGATTATTATCAATATTTATATTCATAATCATGGTATAAACCTTATACTATGTCTTTTTTTGAAAACCAATTTTATTTTACCTATTTAAGCGGACAGTTTATTTGCTTTACTCCAGTTGGACACGTTTGCAGAGTTCTGTTTCCAGTATTAATGATGATGGAGAGGTTTTTGTGAGAAGCCAAACAGGTAGTGTCATCGCTAATTATAAATGTGAAAATTAGACGAGTTGAGTAAAGGTCATTTATATATAAAAAAAATCACGGGCCCAAAATTGAGCCTTGCGGAACCCCAACAAAGTTTGTAAAAAAGATGAATTTTATACGCATATTAGAAACAAATTGAGATCTGTTAGAGATAGTTTTTTTTCTGAACCACCTCGAAGGCAACGCCCCGAATTCCAATAATGATTAAAGCTTATTTAGAAGAATATTGTGGTCTAAGGTGTCGAATGCCTCGAGAGGGCCAGGAACACAACCGAGAGGTATGGTATTACTGTCTAAGTTAGAAACAATTGTATCATATGCTTCCATTATTGCCATATAAGAGGAACGATTTGGAAACGAAAACCGAATGGGAATTGTGGGGAGAAGTCCATAACGAGAAATGAATTCATACAAGCGTTTGTGGATAATACTTCGAGAATTTTTGAAAACACAGGAAGAACTGAAATAGGCCGATAATTTGTAATCTTATTACTATCAACCATTTTTTAAATGGAGTAACCTTCGCAATTTTTAATTTGGGGTTGGAACAAGCCAGTAGTTAATGATAGATAAATATTGGCAGTGGTTGAGGCAATATTTCACGAACGTGTTTTATAATGTCGGGTTTTATATCATCAAAGCCGGGACTAGTACCAGATTCATGGATTTACAAATAGGGATGATTTCGTCGGTGTCTGTTGGAGAAAAAAACAATGAATTATTGGTGAGGGTGCAGCGTTGAGAAATGTTTGATAATCAAAGTTTACATTATGATTTTTCGGGCAAGATTGGGACCAATGTTGACAAATTACCATTAAAAACACTCGGACAATTTATGAGGAGCATTCATTTCGAGTCGGTATCATTATAAAACATAGAAGGAAGTTTAGGCCCATTTTTTTAACGACCAAGTGATATCATTAAGGATATTCCTGTTTTGCTTGGAGTATGTTTGCTGTTCTCTAATTTATCAGATGTAGTATTGTTTCTTTGGGCGAAGCTCTAATAGAGTAGGCCCCTTGTTGCGATATGTTAGTGAATTTTATTTTATCTTTTCGTCGGACGTATACGCAATATAATGTTTTTTTGTAGCAGTTTCGCTTTTCCTGCGGATAGATTTAAGGATAATAGGTGTGAATCCACGGTTTATGACATGTTCTACTGTTGTTTAAAGTACGATGGGGCTTATAGGAAAAATAACAATCATAGATTGAATTAAATTTTTTAGGAAGGCACATAAGCATCATCAGTTATCAATATTAGAGACAAGTTCCAATCATCAAGTTCAAATGAGTGTTAAAATTCTTTATATACTGTCTTATTATATTAACCGGCTGGTGCTAGGGGCGGGTCGTTTATACGAATTAAGAGTTGCTTTTGTAATTTGAAAAATGGGAAGTGGGTCGGTTAGGCTACCCACCCCCCAGAATTTTTTGGATGAGAAAAACTTAGTAAATATATTACTTCAGGTTGCCGAAGATGAGGTAACTCTGGTTGGGCTGGGTCAATAAGAGGTTACATGCCATTGGTTTTTCGGATTATCAAAGAATGTATAACTATATTTGATTCATAACTTTCACACATCGATATTGAAATCACCGGTGATGTAGCAAATTTTTATTTTCCAGCTGAAATTGTAGTTACACATTGGTCAATATCAGTTTAAATGAAATTGATATCGGTTCTGTGGGCACGATAAATGACACCGACCAAGTTTTTTAGTATTAGGATTAAGAATTCTATAAACTGAGATTCGGAATGAGGAGTGTCAACATAAGTTTCCTTGCAAAGTGAGATTCATCCCTAGTATCGAGCTTGAATAGAGTTAATGATGTAGATAGCAACACCACCACCTGTCTTCCAATGCGGGACATGCAAAAGAATGTATTTCAATATCAATTAATCGAAGATCATTGGTTAACCAGGTTTCTGATAACCGATAATAGAAAATGTAATATTAAAACTAGCATATAAGTGTGAATGTTTCAAAGTTGCAATTAAAACTTCGTCGTGAGTTCAAATGAAGAATGAAAAAAATCATTGAGCAAGAAACTATATCGTTGTTATGAAAATATATTTACCGAATTTGACCCCTTATAATCACGTATTGACAAAATCATTAACTCTATGAATGGAAATTAGCTGCAAAACAAAATGGATTGAATTTCATCCTACTAAGCAAACGTTTATATTCAATGGCAACTGTCAAAACAAACAATGCGAACCTAAACTCAATCACTCATCAACAAATGATTAAAAGGGACAATTCCACCAGTACATTTTGAAACAAAACCAATAGAAATCAGTATTGTCCTGAGGATAAATACAAATCGTTTATGGTAAATTAAATTTGGCAGGAGTACATACAATGTGGACTGAATGTTTTAAAATAGTTTTGTGACCAGTATTAACATGTATTATCCATGAGAACCATTATGGTATTTATATGTGAGAGTCTTTTTTGTTTTTAAACAGGTAGTATTAAAATACCATAGTAATATATGGTACATGAGCTAAAACATGAAAATAAAGGTAAGATGTTGAAAGAGTTTAAAGCACGAATAATAATACATTCAGCGTGGGAGCCCAGAAAATCAGACAATAATTCATGATAGAATTAAGTTGATTTTTAAAAAAAATTTAGATATATTAATTTCACTGAGAGTATACAGATTCTACTGAAAATCGGATATTTAGACACGTAAGACTAAAATAAACATTGTTAATAAAGAGCCTGCCACATGTAACAATTAACCATAAGAACATACCAAAAATTAGTGAGAACTAATTTATGTCCAACCTTTGGAACAAATATTTTGGAAAAATAGGAAAATTTTTTAAATTAGAAATTAGAACTACAAAAAAAAAGAAATGGTCCAATTATATATATTTATGAATAAGGTTTTGAAATAAGAAATGAAGTGGGTGACTGAAGAATATATATAAGAACGAAGTACACAAGCTGGTAAACCAATGCCATGATTTGTTTTGTTTAAAGGAGGTGGGGGGACGGTGAGTGCCCTCTTAGAATGGAAAGATTGAAGGTGAGAAAATCTATCATTGAGATTGAGAAATCATCCTATGCAATGAAGAACAAACCAATTTCCCAATGAATTCTCAATCAAAATCTTAACCCCTACCCTCAACTCAATCTTTGATTAATATATCAGACTAATGGTTTTTACACATCAGAGTAATTATACAGGTAAATATTACAAGATATAGAGGTTAAAATATTGCCAAAAAAATAGAATACAACAAGCTGGTAAACACAAGGGGGGCGGTGTAAGTACCCTCTTAAATGGAAAGATTGAGAGGTGGAAGTAAAAGTCCCAGATAAGATTTGAGAAATCAGCTAAACAAGGAAAGAACACAAACAATTTCCATTGATTCTCAATTCAAAATCTTAGACCACTCCCTCAACTCAATCTTTGGTGAATTAAAGCAAACTATGAGGTTTTACATCATAGTAATTATACAAGGTAAATAAGTACAATATGATAAGGAAAATTATGCAACAAAATAATATATATATATATATATTATGTATATATAAGTAAACACAAGCTGGTAACACAATTCATGATATTAATTTTTTAACCAGGTGGGGGGGGGAGACTGAGGGTGAAGGAAAAGTCCAGATTAGATTGAGAAATCGTCCTAATAATGAAATGAAACCCACCAAAATCCATTGAATTCTCATTCAAGATCTTAGACCCCTCCCTCAACCAATCTTTGATGGAAAGATGAGAGGACGAAGGAGGAGGTGTGAAGGGGAGGGTGGAATGGTGGATAGAAGGGGTATATAGAACCACGTGGTGAGGGAGAAAGTAGCGACGGGGCGAGGTGGGTTAAGGAGTGGGGGGGTAATTTAGCAGAACTATGTTTTACATCATAGTAATTTATACAAGTAATAATAACAGATAATCGAGGGTAACCACATGCAAATGATTTTTTATAAAACATGTTGGTTGGGGGGCGGTGAGCAGCCTCTTAAATGGAAAGATTGAGGTGAAGGAAAAGTCCAGATTAAGATTGAGATCAGTCCTAAACATGAAAAAACAACCAATTTCCATACAATTCTCCATTCAAGATCTTAGACCCCTCCCTCCACTCATCTTTGATTATTTAAGGCAACTATGGTTTTACATCATATTCTTAATCAAGTAAATAATTACAATAGAGGTAAAATTAGTGCCAAAAATATATAGAAAATACAAGCTGGTAACGCACGATCAATGTGTTTTTTTTAAAAACGAGGTGGGGGGATCGGTGAGTTACTCACTTAATGAAAGATTGAGGTAAGGAAAAGTCCAGATTGAGGATTGAGAAGATCAGTCCCCTATACATAAAGAAACAAACCAGTTTCCATTGAATTCTCAATCAAGATCTTAGACCCCTCCCTAAACGAATCTTTTTAATTTTAGCAGACTAGGTTTTACGTCAGATTAATTATATCAAGGTAAATAATTACAAGATAATAGAGGTAAAATTATTGCAGAAAAAATAGCAGTAAACAGCTGGGTAAACACAATGCAATGATTTTTGTATAACCAGGTGGGGGGGGGGGGTTCGTGATTCCCTCTTACATGGAAAGATTGAGGTTAAGGAAAGTCCAGATTAATATTGAGAATCATGCCTAACAATGAAAGAACAAACCAATATCCATGCAATTCTCAATCAAAATCTAGACCCCTCCCTCAACTCAATCATTGTTAAATTTAGCAGACTTATGGTTTTACATCAGAGTAATTCTACAAAGTAAATAATTACAATGAGTTAAAATTATTTCCAAAATATATAGAATACACAATCTGGTAACACAATGCAATAATTTATTTTTAACCAGGTTGGAGGGGGGTCGGTGAGTACCCCTATTCAAATGAAAGTTGAGGTGAAGGAAAATTCCAGATTAAGATTGAGAAATCAAGCCAAACAATGAAAGACAAACCAATTTGCATTGCCTTCTCAATCAAGATCTTAGACCCCTCCCTCAACTCAATTTAAATATTTAGCAAACTATGGTTTTACATCAGAGTATTATAACAAGGTAAATAAATTACAAATCATAGAGGTAAATTGTTGCAAAAACAAAAATAAAATAGAATTACACACTGGAAACCCAATGCAATGAGTTTTGTTTAAAAAACCAGGTGGGGGGGGGGGGGGGGTCGGTGAGTACAATCTTAAATGAAAGATTGAGGTGAAGGCAATTCCAATAATATTGAGAAAATCAGCCTAAACATGAAGAACAAACCATAACCATGCATCTCATCAAAAATCTTACCCCATCCGCTGCAATTCAATCTTTAATTAATTTAGTCAGACTATTGTTTTACATCATAGTAATTATACAGGTAAATACAAATATAGGTAAATTATTTCAAAACACAAAATATATAGAATTATCCAAGCTGTTAAACCAACAATGCAATGATTTTTTTCAACCTGTTGGGGTGGGGGTCGGTGAGAACCCTCTTACTGAAAGAGTGAGGTTGGAAGGAAAGGTCCAGATGAAGATTGAGAAATCAGCCTAAGCAATGAAAGAAACCAGTCCATACAATTTCTCTCCAATCAAAATCTTAGACCCCTCCCTCAACTCAATTCCTTGATTATTTAGCAGACTATGTGTACTCATGAGTAATTATACAAGGTAATAATTTATCATCCGAGGGAAAAATATTTCAAAAAAAATATATTATGAATTAAACAAGCTGTACACACATGCAATTATTTTTTATTTAATCAGGTTGGGGGGGGAGGGGGTCGGTGAGTACCTCTAAATGGAAAGACTGAGGTGAAGGAAGAAGTCCAGAGTTAAGATTGAGAAATCAGGCCTAAACAATGAAAGAACAAACCAATTACCATTGAATCTCAATCAAAATCTTAGACCCCCCTCCCTCAACTCAATCTTTGATTTTTAGTCAACTATGGTGTTACAATTACATCAGAGTAATTATAAGGTAATAATTCAAGATAATAGAGGTAAAATCATTGCAAAATAATAGAAGTACACAAGCTGGTAAACACAATGCAATGATTTTGTTAGACTAAGTGGGGGTGGGCGGGCGGGGTGAGTCCATCTTAAATGAAAGATTGAGGTGAAGGAACATCCAGATTAGGATTGAGAAATCAGTCATAAACAATGAAAGAGCAAACCAATTACCATAGAATTCTCATCAAAATCTTTAGACACCTATCAACTCCAATTTGAGAATTTAGCAGACTATGGCTTAACATAGAGTAATTATACAGGTAAATAATTACAGATAATAGAGGTAAAAAGATGCAAAAAAAAAATATAGGAAAGTACACAAAGCTGGTTAAAACAATCAATGTGAATTTTTTAAACGAGGGGTTAGGGGGGGGTCGGTGAGAAACCCTCTTACAAGGGAAAGATTGAGGTTGAAGGGAAAAGTCCAGATTAGATTGAGGAAAATCAGCCTGAAACAATGAAAAAACGGAAAGAATTTAGCATTCCGCCACAGGCCACGAATTCGGCAACGTCAAACCGCATAAAACCGCATGCCAAAGGTGCCGAATTTAAGTATGTTGGCAGGAAAAAAACCAATTACCAAATTCCATCCCAAAGAACAAACCAATATTACAGTGAATTCTCAATCAAAATCGTAGACCCCTCCTAAACTCAATCTTGATAATTATCAGACTATGGTTACATCAGGAGTAATTATACAAGGTAAATAATTACCAGATAAAGAGGTAAAATTATTGCAAAAAAGGAATAGAAGTTCACAAGCTGCTAAACACAATGCAATTGTTGTTTTTTTTAAACGAGGTTCCCAAGATGTTTAAAAAAACGCATAGTTGGAATCAGCTGACAATAGTCAAAGTATAAATGAAAAGTCAACAGTCATTATTAATGCGAATGATGGTAAAAAAACGTTTTGGGGTAAAAAATAGAAAAATTCAGATTCTTTACAATCGTGGGTTGATCCAACTAATTCTACCTTGGTTCCGATGACACGGATTTTGGCATTTTTTCCATCAGCCTTCATTTTGTTTTCTGATTTCTACACACCTTTTCCTTTCTTGTTGCATAGACGCGGTAAATGTGGAACGGCAATGAATTCTTGTCTTTAGCGGAATACCAGGCACGGATACAGCATTTCAAACGGTATCGCGATCTCAGACATCTTAACGATTGCAATGATTGGTTTGTTATACATGTTATTTGTTTTAGTTGGCAGCCTATGTACAGTAACAAACTGTTGGAAGAGGATCGGGGATGTCTGTTTGAGATAGTATTCCACGCAAAAACTTCCTCAGGTCTTCTCTGTAGACGGATGTTGGGAATTGCGGCACATTGGAAAAATAAAAATGGTTTTTTTTGCTGAATAATTCTGCTCAAGTCTAGCCTTCTCTAGTTCGTCTATTTTGTTAGTAAGTTCTTCCTTGAGTCTCGTGCAGCCGAGTGTTTCTTTCAGTTCAATCATCTCTTCATCCAAGTGTTCATACCATGTCCCATCTCAACCATCTCAGTTTTAATTGCTTTAATTTCGTCATTAACACAACCAACTGTCGGGACAGCCTATCAAATCCAGTTTTCATGGTGGGTCTAGTTAGTGAGGAGAGCATGTAACGATTGCATACCCACCGGATCAGCCATAGCCACCTGGTTGTTGTTATACCTGTCATACCTGTATTTGGTTGTAGTTGTATTACATGTGCGTGTATTACGGGTGTAGACGGGAAACAATGGCAGAATGAACTGGTGGTGAAAAAAACGTGTTCATAAGTCGAATATTGCAGACTAAACGGCTCTGAAAAATACACCGAGGTGTACACAATTATATCCTACGGATAATAGTCCCGATATCAGTACAACATGATCAGCAGAATTGGTTGAAAATAAAGGGTAGTTCTCCACCAGCTCATAAATGGCACCGTCCGTACGATGTATCGACATGCGAGAGTCATCAGCAGCCCATGATTCGTCCCATGGCAGGACATTTAGGCGTTCAGAAGACACTGATAGGATTTGAACCCACTTTGGTGGCCTTACACTGGTAAGGAGTTAGGAAGTTACTGTAGATATTGTCGAATTGTAAAGTTGTTGGCAACATAATCAGAAATTCGCACGTCCTCTGAAACCGATTACGGCGTTCGGAGAGCCATTAGTAGGGTCTAGGATTGTTGTAGGACCTCTCCCGAGGACTAAGTCGGTAATCCGTACTACTA
>JAMKCH010085386.1:0-43765 GCA_023653785.1 Ophioderma brevispina
TTTCCCTGACACCCAGCACAGAAACCAATCACAAACATGTTTTGCAAAGTGCATACAGGGTGTTGTGATCACAATCCTCAGTCTTGGTACCAATGTTCAACTAGGCCCTGATTACGTGTCCTTAATATATTTGAAATATGCATTAAAGCATGATCTGTAATTAATTGAGGGTCATGTGACAGTCTCAATGACAGTATTAAAATTGTTCGCACACTTTACATTAGGGCGTGTACAATGAGACATCTGTTAACTCAAGAGTAGACTCCCTGGCGGAACAAAAATCCGAACTATATATGAAGCCAGGAAGGATAGTGTTCGTGAGCTTGGTTTTAGTGGACAGTGATGGGGTAATTATTTCAGCAACTATTAGAGACTGCTTAGAAAAACCGGGCTATCACGATCGCATTCCTTATCCATATATAGCGGTACACATTGGCAGTCATATTTCACGTAATCTTTTCACCCTTATCAATAGAAAAAATGTCAGGAATCATTAACAAGTTTCAACATCTATTTTGCATATAGCAAACCCATAGAGGAGAAGTTATTATGAACTTTTTAGTGTTGTGAACATTTTCTTCCTTTAGTAATTAGAGCAAAGAATTTATCGGTAAAGATTCACGTAAACCACTGGGGTTACTGACTTTGTCCTTCCGAGAGCATTAAGCTAATAGTCCAGCATCTGATCGTTTTGTTAAACCCTCACAATACGCTGCTCTTATATCCGTCTCTTCACGCCACATTTGGTGTATCTGATCCGCCCTAAATTAGATCAATATTACTGTCTGGTCGCTGTAATCGTGCATGTATTGGTACATGCTTTCTCGAATGATATTGACCTGTGGTACCCGCAGGCCTGTAATCACGGAATTCGTTAGGGGGATTATTTCTCTTATATCTATATAAGGGGCCCAAAAAAATAAGTTCCCCCCTAAAATTCAAGCCATAACTTTACTCAGAACGGATCTTAGACCTCTAAAGTTTCTGAGAAAGGAAACGTTTGGATCTGCCACAAAAGCTGTTGCTTTTCCAAAACACTTTTGGTATTAACACACACACTCCGTTTTTCCAAAAATGACGTTTTCAGAAAAAATGGCCCTTCAAAGGTATACATCAACAAATTACTCATTTACTCAACATGAAATCATTCTCTATCTTTTATTGGCCGTAGGACTTAAATAAGCTAAAAACAAATAACAAGCAAGACAAATACGCAGACAAGTAGGAAACACAATTGTCCTTGAGTTTCAGGTGTGACCTAGTTTTGGGGAACCTGATATATTGGATTAGTTTTCTATGACGATCCAAGTTCCAGACTTGCCAACTCTCAACTCAACTAATAATAGTGGTTAAACCATGGGGCACTTCTAGATAAGGCTCTTGCCATCATGTTTCCACTCTTTCGAAATAGGCCTTGACTATGGAACTCTCTCCTTTTGACAGCGTTATTTCCCTCAACACCGCGCATTCAGAAAAAGGCTGATCGTCATATACTGACATAACCGACGATTTCCTTAGGTATCAGGCAAAGAGGGAGTAAATTTTACAATTCGTACACTCATGGCAAACTTAAATCGCTTCAGCCTCAACTCAACATCCAAGCAAAACAAAAACAAAAGGACCCTCACTTTTACCTCTTTTTTTAAATTTAATTGTAATGAATACTCTACCTATAATAAACATTAACTATAAAAAAAATCTTTGCCAATCTGTTTAATAAAATTTCGTTTGTAGCTACTTATAGAACCGATCGTTTTTGGATTTGGTCGACGGGTATAGGGGTTTAGATCTATTCATTAAAGGCTCTGACCAGGATTTCATCCCCGGAGGATGCGCCCTCAATTTCCAAAACAAATCGTGGTTTTTACAAATCTAAAGTCCACTACTAATCACTATGCAAACCAGCAAAGCTGAAATCGAAGTCCTTCATATGTAAAAGTACATTTTTTTTTTTAAAATTCCGGATCCTGTACTTTTTGTTATACATTTTGTAATCCTATGGCACTGTTGCATTATACGGTAAATGTTTACCGGCATCAAAACGAATATCATATCATATAAAGGAGGTCACTATCTTTAGTTCTGTTGCTATTTGTAAAAATAAACAAAAAGTTATCTTTCGAATTCTCTTAAATCAGCCTTTAAGGGTTTTTTTAATATTGCTCTGGTACATTGGATCACCTTTATCGTTATTCTTATAACCGCCTTCATTTTTCTGCTTTTAAAGACCATACAACACATGTTCCTTTAGAGGTCCCCCGAAATGCAAAATAGTAATTGAAATTTGGTTTGTGTGTCAAGTCTACAGGAGGCCAGAAAGCATTCAAATTTTGGGTCGGTGATGAAATCATTTTGTGGTATCATTGATTATCAAGATTAATAGAAAATTCCAGGTGACTGGTGGGAATCTAGTTCCTGCACTTGGACTGATATCAATATTTCAGAAATTATGTCACTTGTTAGTGTTTTCTTTTTTCTGGCCCTGTTAATGCATTAACGTATTAAATCTATGAATTGCTATATCAGAGCGAAGCAATGACAAAATGTTGCCCAATGTACGCCACGTAAAGTCATATTGATTTTCCTGGAATAAATATACCTCTCAGAATGAATTTTAATGACTTTTTAATGAAGTAACACAATAAAAAATCAACATTAATCACCAGAGCCACAAACTTCTCGCAACAAATAAAAATGAGAGCGGCCGCTCATTACATTACTGCAATGGTGACGTCCACTATTTGGTGATAAAGCTTGGGAAGATTTCGGAATTCTGCACTGTGTGTTCATGACATTCGAGAGACTTCTTAGACCTCAGGTGGTCAAAATTTATAGCGCCATGATAATGGAAAATCCGGGATGGTCTCGGCTATGGAAGCTTAAAACAGAATTTTTAAATCAGACTTTTCCAGTTGGTGAATGTTTGTGTTGTTTTTGTGTTAGTAACGTTGCGCCAATTGTCAATCCCAGAAATTGGGGTTAAAAAGGTACTCTAAATAATCGTAGATCATGCGCGATATAATGTGAGATGTACTATTTGTGGTCGGTGTCACTACTTGTGGTCAATTCTCACGCACACGTCTCATCTAGGCAGGGTGACATTAACGTACTACATTGACATTGCAAATATGCATGGCCATTTTGCGGCAGTGGAATCAAGTTGAATTGGGAAATGCAATGGGAGATTGGATTGGCTGTCATAATTATATGCGCATAACTGTGTTTTGGCTCAGAAGGTCAGTTGCGGCGCGGGTCAGCAATAGTTTTGCATGACACGTACATGTACACACAAAATTTCTCTGCATCGTTGTGGTGATGCTGCCAACGTCGGCGGGTTCATTTAAACGTAGGTCAGTCAGCCGTGGCATGATCGAATCTCTATAAATAGCCGAGAGTCCTCGGTTACTTTGCCATATTTAAAGAGGAATGTACTACACAGGTGCGGAGTGCCGTCGGTGACTAGCGTTCGGTGATAGAATCGATTTATGCATACATTAAAAAACTTTAACAGCTTCAATAGGTAGTTTGTTTGTGAGAACGACTGATGAGGCGCAAATTAAATAAATGTATGGATAATGAAATGATAATGGGGGACAATAGCAAGTTCAAGTCAAGCACCAAACACATTTCAAAGCCATTCAATTTGTTGAATAGGTACCTGCAAATAAGACTGGAAACAAGCAAATATATGTATATAGTACCGATTCCACAATCATTATTTATCATTTGTGAACTTGTTGACTTCTTCCGTGCTTTACATGGGAAAATTAGACAAGAAAGGAATGTTAAAATATCGTATGATTCAACAATTATTCTCATGAAGCGGGAGTGAGGGCGCTATGCGATTTGTCATAGGTGTAATAATAGAAATAATACTTAATTTGTAGGTAATTGTAGGATTGAGTGGGAATATTTAGTAATGGAGTTACTTATAAAGAAATTATGAAGGTTTTCAATTGCCGACCCCTCATGAATATTCATGAGCGCCGTGCAGATCATGTGAGCGTACCGACCAATCACACGGGCATCTGCCCATGCGGGTTTAGCAAGCGCGGGGCTTTGCGCGCCTTGTCATTTTCACCAACCACCAGGTACGGAGCACACTAGCATAGTACTCGTAACCAAAATTCCACTGTGTTTGAAGATTACATTGAGTTGGCAAGTTGAAATCTTCATTATGTTGTAAAAATATGTCAGGCGACAGTTATTTAGGGGGTGTTTAGTAGTATTATTGCTGATTTCGCTGTGAGATGGCCATGTTTGAGTGTCGAAAGCCCAGCCTTGGCTCAATGTGCTGTGTGTAATTGGTATTGGAATTGTGAGTAATGCCCACATAAGATTTGTCTCATGTTAGAAATTTTCCTATATTTTATCGTGAATCTAACTTCAAACTTGTCGGCTCATTTGGTTCATAGAACCATATAAATGGTCATAACTAAAGTCTGAGGTCCGTGCTACATTGTACGAAGTTAGGAAAAAACGATGAATTTACGATGTCAAAGTTGTCGTTGTCATTGCAATTAGTCTTGCATTGGACCGTGCAAATTCGATCAACAAAACGCAGAAAAATCAGGCCTTTTTCAGCTTGTTCAAATCTTTCCAAAAACTCACATATGATGTTTAGCATCCTCGGATTTGTTTGATATAACTGTCGCCTTGTAATACCTGCGGAATTTTGCTTTGTGGGGATGGGTGGAGTTTTTCATGTTGACCATGTTCTTTCAGTTGAGATGCAGTCCGCCATTTTACACGCTTCAGTATACGTATGCATTGATTCGCCCATCTTGTTATGGTACGTGGGCGTGTGTAGGAGATAGGCTTGTTTGGGTTTAATGGTGCATATAAACACGCACATAGGTAATACGTATACGCCAATGAAGGGGGGGGGGGGGTCTTCAGGCTGTATGAACTTCTTGAATTTATTTATTTGTGATTTCATAGGCGTGATTTTTTGCAATTTGAGGTAATCATAATTGTATTGCGGATTTTGGAGGATGGCAAAGTAACTGTGACGATTTATTGAATCTAGGTATGACGATGTCATTTGGGATTCCATCTTTTACGTCTTGACTCCATTTATCTTGGAATAGCTTACGTCAGCACTCAAAGGAATCGTGCGCATGCGCGACAGTCTACCTTATTGGGAATATGAAGTTGTGATGTTAACTGGGAAATTGAAACAGATTTGTTGATTCGGTTTGTTAATACTTGTATTTATTTTAATATTAATTTGTTTAACCAGGGCTACACGAGTTATTATTATTTTATATTCGGTTGTAAGTGTTATGGTAATAGTTTAGGGAGGGGTTGGTATGGATCACAAATTCATTGATGTGTTATTTGAACTAATTGTTTATATTGAAATGTAAATAAATAAATAAAGATAATATTTTATTAGGATATTTTATACATAAACATTTTAAATAACGAAAGAGTGAACCTAGAGGTACGTTCCCTGATATATTAAAGTTAGTTGCACGATTTTGTTTTATATAATTAAAATAAGTATAATTTAAAAATTCCAGCGCAGTTAATTAAGAGAAAGTAGAGTAGATTAAGAGAGGAAAGGTTATGTTAATAATAATTAGAGGGGTTACTTTTAATTAAAAATTCTTTAAAATAAAGTTTATTTTTATGTAAATTATTTTATACATTAAAGGAGAATTTATTCATTATCTAGTTTCTGAGAGTAAACTTAATGAGGGTGAAAATATTTAAAATGTAAGGTTAAGGGATGTTTTGTTTACCCTGTTGTGATGGAACTATTTTTATTCTAAGCTATTTGGTGATGTATTTAAATGGTTTTATGTTTTCTGATAAATTGTAAAACTTAGGTATCCCGCACACCTTTTGTTTCATTCTAGTGCCTTACACGACAGGCTAGGCATGCGGTAGGTAATAGACTATGCGATTATTATGGGATGGGAAGTGAGTTATACTTAACGATTTGTGGGATTGTGTTTTGGAGGTTTGTGCAGGGGCATTCTCGAAACTTTAGATATTTGTAGTTGTGTGTATTAGGCCTATGGATGTACTCACATTATGGATTAGGTTATGGTAAGGGGGTGATGTGAGTGACAATTGATGATCGACAAGGATTTATAGTCTGTTCCGTGATGTGACTGCTTTTCGTATCACCTGTCGCGGTGCGTAGCCACCGAAGAGTCGTTCACTAGGCACCACCTGTCCTTCATAGTTGTATTATTTAAAACCTTTTGCGATAGCTAAGATGATGAGAGTCGAAAGACGTTAAAATTAATTGTTATAGTTACGGTTATCAGTAATGATTAATAACCATGTTGCGGGAAAATGGGTTTGGTGCATTAAGGTTATGAAATGGCCCAAGGTGGCTGAGAGGCGACTCTCTTGGTATTAGTGTATGGACACGCGTATGCTATCACGAATACAACACGCAGGCTACATACTACACACACCACATCCACATTTTATTTTTCAGGTTCCTCAAAATAAAATATTTCCTCCGAAATGGGTCATTGGTTTGTGACGTGCGTATTGTTTGTATTGACCGAATGTTACGTAAAAGCCGGTTTTAAAGTAAAGTAGACCTAGGACGGGAGGAGGTTCGGTATTTTTCCGACACCATAAAAACATGCCATTGCGTACACTTAAACAATTTGTCCCGTTGATGTGTGCCTGGATATTGAGGTAAGGTGATAATCAACGATAACGCGATGTCAAATAGACGACCCAACAATATCCCGCGATTACGCGAAATAAAAGGAAATAAACAACCGGTAATAACCAACGCAAACAACTTAAGCTCTCCACGGCGACGAGAGCCAATCAATACACTCACTCTCACGCCGCCGGAGAGTGAGTGCAGTTCATACACACTCACCCGGCGACGGAGAGTGCATTTAACACTATGTGCGCTCTCACGGCGACGAGAAGCCACTGGAAATACACTCTCACGGCGACGGGAGTGCAACCAAACCAACTCACTCTCACGGCGACGGAGGAGTGCAGTCAAACACCTACCCTCTCACGGCGACGGAGAGTGCACTCAAAGACACACTTCTCACGGCGACGTAAGAGTTCACCCAAACTATGTGCGCTCTCGCGGCGAAGGAGAGCAACTCCAACACACTCCACTCTAACGGCGAACGGAGAGTGCTATCCAAACACTTACACTCTAACGGCGACGGAGAGGAGAGTGCTATCAAAAATCACTCTCAAGGCGACGGAGAGTGCTATCAAATCCTCACTCCAGGAGACGGAGGAGTTGCTATCAAACAATTACACTCTAACGGCGACGGAGAGTGCTATCAAAACACTCACTCTCTCACCGCGACGGAGAGTGCTATCAAACACTTACCCTCTCACGGGCGACGTGAGAGTGCATCAAACACTTACGCTCTCACGGCGACGGAGAGTAGTGATATCAAACCTCACTCTCACGGCGACGGAGAGTGCTTCCAAACACTCACCCTCACGGAGTAAGGAGAGTGATATCAAACACCAACACTATCACGGCGACGGAGAGTGAAGTCAAAACTACACACTCTCACGGCGACGGAGGGAGTGCAATCAAAACCTATGATCTCCCGGCGACGGAGAGCCACTGAATACACACTCACGCTCACGGCGACGGAGAGTGCTATCTAAAACATTACACTTCACGGCGACGGAGAGTGCCACCAAACACTCACTCTCACGGCGACGGAGGGTGCTATCAAATACACGCACTCTCACGGCGACGGAAGGCCGCCCAACTCATACAATCACACGGCGACGGAGAGGCCAATCAACTCATACCCTCTCACGGCGACGGAGATGAAAATCAAACACTCACTGCTCACGCGGCGACGGAGAGTTCTATCAACCTCACTCTACGGCGACGGAGGGGCAAAGCACATACCATACTCTCACAGTGACTGGGAGTGCATCCTACTACATGCGCTCTCACGGCGACGCGAGAGCTGTCAATTACCAACACCCGCTCACGGCGACGACGGTCACCTTAAACCCAAATATATGCACACTCTAACGGCACCCAGGGGTCACACAATTAAAATACTTCTCGGTTCGGTTAGTGGGTGATGTCGTCTCAAAAAGGGTAAAGCTATGTAATTTTTATGGCCTAACAAGGCATGTATGTAAATGAGTTATTGCAAATTGTAGTGACATGATTAATTGCCATCCATTATCAGGCTTTATCACGAAATGCTCCCCAGCGGGTAGCGCGGGAGCCCTTGGCAAATTTTTCTAGGATTTAAACACTTAGAAAAATTTCTGGCCTTGCTAGGCTTAGTGTGCAAAAGATTGTGTTGTAATGTAATTAGACTTGATAATAAACAAAACGTATGGGTGTAATGCATTACAATTGCATGGTAACATGTCATTGTGATGCAATAATTGATGACGGCCAGTGCCTCGAGGGGGGGCCCATTGCTGCCCCAAAATTTACCGGTTAAAAATGGTATTAAACATGTTGAATGTAGGAGTTTTTTTATTGTTATGAAAAGAAATGTCAATTGTGAATAAATATTGTGTTGGGGAGGGTAGGCCTGTAGTTAGTGTGAAAGATTATAAATGAACTGTTACTGCAAGAAGTTTTCTTTCTGTCATTTCACAAACACCAGGTACAGTCGCAAGATAATCTGTTAGAACAACCCCAGGTTACACGTTCCCAGATGTTGTCAGGACATAGATTGAGTTGTAGTGCTAGATGTTAATAAAGTATAGACGGAAGTTAAAAAGTTGTGTATACAGTGCTTACTTATTCCGTGGAGAACCGGGGGGGGGGGGGGCGGGGGGGTTATGCCCTCCCAAACTTACCCGCGCTCGCCTAATTTAGATCCCATATAGGAGGAGGTGGCGGCCCCCCCCAGACATATTCCAATACAAAAGGGGCGCCCCGCTACACTCACTAAGATCAGCAGTAAAGCAACTTTCAAGTGATGTTGAAACGCAGCAGTCAGTGGTTCGATTCTAGCAAACTCTTGTAATGCAATGAATCAGTAGAAATCAACAAAAATATGCTCACTTCCAAAATCTGCATCAAAATCTTCTCTCAGAATCACAATTACTAGAGATAGTTGATGAGTCAAAATACACAATATATTTCTTCAAATATAAGTGGTCCTTGACTATGTTATTTCTGTACTAGTAAAAGTGATCATCTGCCACTCTGAAAAACACTTTGTCGTTGGAAATGTTTTACTAAAACTACACCATTGACGTGCGTACCTCAAACGCGACCACATAACAGGGACAAAGGAAAAAATCGTGTCCGAGTTAGAGTGGCGGGGCCACAAAAAACCGAATTTTTAGATTGCCGACAAAACATTCTCCCACCCGAAGATGAACATTCCCTTTCCTTAAGGACCTTTTCCATAAAATTTGACTCACAATAGGAGGACATAATACATTCCACATTGCTGAACTTAAACAAAAATCTTACGATTTAAGGGGCAAAACAAATTTTGAATAAGCACCACCAAAATGATTAGTTATGCTATTAGCAATAAAAACGCCGTGGTCTATTTGATTTTGCCAATTAAAATATGGGCAAAATTAAAGATTTTTTAGTTTTTTAATTTTTGAGCAAAAATAATTTAACGTATGTTTAACGTTAAAAAACGTTAACGTGGCGTGCGAAAAACATAATCTGGGGTCCGCATTCACTTAAGTGTCAATCCACGGGTGAAAAAAAAGTGGAGCAAGCAGATTAACTCCAAATTATAAAACTGAAAGCTGTGAATTTCATTAAGATATTAGTTATACGCCAGGAAATAGGACGGATTATTAAAGGCCATTTGTTATGCACCATTCCAAAAAAATTTTACACATTAGAAATCTATATAACACGCCAAGACGCAATGATTAAGCACTCGTCGCAATTCTACACATTATGCTCAGTACAAATCAAAACTTTGCGTTATATTTCTACGTTTATTTGTTAATATTTCGACCTGTGCGTTTTGGTAATTAAATAGCATTTTCCCTAAATATAGACTGAAAAAACTAAGCGGCGCAGTGTTTGAATATCATAGTCACCTTTCTTTTTACAAGAAAACGAAATTAAAAAATAACTAAATGACAGTAACTGATTTGCCTGTCATCTTTAACCAGACCCACAATGTGTAATGAAAACAAACAGATACGATTTTCTTGGACGTTTCTCGTCTTTGTGAAGGTTTTATGAATACCACAATTGGAAGACGTGCCATTCGTTTTCATTGAACTAAGATAAAAGGATCCACACCTGTAATGTTATTGATCATTTCGCTACTTCAACAATTGACTTGAATCTAAAATTTCAATAAAATCCAGTGCTCTATCAAAATCTGTCCATTTACATGCATTACCCCGACAATGAATATTTCAACGGTAACCTCTTTAAGAAGAGAGAGAATTGTCAGTTTAAAGTATTGTAGATATTATATTAAGAGATTTTGTCCAGATTATAGCAATGTATAATTTAGTAGCATATCACTTTCAAGTTCGAAGGTTATATTTAGTCAATGTACACGATTGAGCCACGAAGAATATTGTACATACAACCTGAGAGAAGATGGATTTCTTCCAATCGTTCTCTGATAAAAGCTAATTGTTAAATCCATTGGAATGGATGTGGATAAAAAACAGAGAGTCTTTAATTAATCGTTATATCTTCTGGTTGCGTGGGCGGGAAATGTCATAATGGGGATTTTTTACAGTTATACAAAAGAGATAATTAATATAATCCTAGAAAACAAAAGAAAAATCAAACTTCAGCAGTTTGGAGAGAAATCGGAGTTTATTCTGCTTGCACCACTTTTTGGGGAACCCCGTTGTATTTACGATTTATGTTATTAGCCTGCGATTAACATAAATACAAGTTATCTCGAAACGGTGTTGCCGGTTTTTTGTTCCCTCACCTATGATTGGATTACCAATCAGCACGACCTCGCTTGTGACTAGTGTGCTTTGGTTTTGTCTTTTCGCGCTCAATTTTGGCAACTGGCTGTCTCAATCCGTTTCATGTGGTCAGAAAAAAATTTTCAGGCGTACCACTGGGACTTAAATCGACTATTTCAATTAACTATGGAATCTAGATATGATGAACTTTACCTTCTATGTGGATTGCAAGTATCGAATTCAGTACATGACCAGCCAAGTCATACACGGGTAATTAAAGAGAAAAATAGATTCTCAATTGGACTTTTTCTTATCCTGCGTATAAATCATCGACTTCTGGACCAGGATTCATCGCAATGTTTCCTAAGGCAGACTCTCTTTAAATGAATTTGGATATCGTAATACTAACTGGTCAAGTAAGGAAGAAATCTTCCTCAATTTTGTTCTAATCCAGCGTTTATTTAGTTTGTGGCGCAGCTGATATTCAATTGACTCACTTCGTATGACGCATTGAACGTAAGGTGGTGTCAGCTCAGTTAAGTTGTCATTAAATCTGATATCAAATAACCTGCAAGTAACTCATTAACCGTGTTCGAGTCAGTGTGCCTACAGATAGTCGGCTGTTATAGTGTCGAGTCGAGGCCGCTTAATTTTGCTGCGTTCTTCTCTAACACCTGGGGGAATATGCGTAGAACTACCGTTATCCGGCCTGCATCCATGCCTAATTCATCTCAGGACAGCAGATTAAAACCAGTATACTTCCATGGATTTTTGCGAGGTACAAGCTGAGTAGTTTTCATTAAAAAAGTCCGGATCTACTAATGCGGAATTTGCTGAGTGAAGCAGAGGTTGCGTTTAGGTGTTGGCCGTAGTTACTCCATAACAACTCTGATATGAAGATGTCTCTCCAGGGTATGCGTAGTTAATGTAAATGGTGTCGTCCACTCTGTTAGCAAATTTAGGATCATTCATTCTATCGTTTTCAATTTCAAACACTTTGTAGAGGATCAAGTTGTTTTTTCGTTTTTTCTCCAACTGTTATTCTCTCTATCCTTTAAAGTGTACGCAATCCGTAATGACATAGCTATTAAATTTCCAATAAGAACCCTCTAAGGCATTTCGATCAGAATTTTATTCAACCATGTTTACAACTTCAAAACCATTCGCTTCAGTCGCTCATGAGCAGGGTTCATTCACGCATTGCCATTTCCACACCTCTTGTTACCTCAATCATCGATAAGCTGCGGGTGCAGATGCTTGAATGTTTTGTGATTTTTTGGCTTCCGTAATACCCTAACTTTATGCCAGTGACAAGGTAATCGATAAGTGTGATGTGGCTTCTCAATTTTTGTGGATGTTAGTTCAGCGGGATTGTATTTAAAGTTAGTTGGTTGCACTGTACCCACTTCTCATTTGGTTACAAGAGACAAGTAGATTCACGCATTGCGTTGACAAAAATTTACGCATTGCGAGAATAGCCTGTGGGTGTTCCTCTTGTCTCACTCAGTCCACACGCCCTGGCATTCTTTGAATCCAATAATATTTAGTCAAACTGTAGTAACTGATACAAACGTTTGTTACGTTTACTGAGTTTGTTTATGAATTGTTGTAAACAATGCTTTTAGGCCTCTGGGCCTTCAGGTTCCTGGGGACTTTAAGAAACTCAAGGATTTGTGTTGTGATCCGCGCACGCGGTGTGGATGTTTGTGTATGTGCGAGTATGTATTCTTTGATCTAAAGAAACTGGGTTTACTTCTTGGTCGTTCTGCCAAATGTAATCTAGTTATTTAAAAAATTTTTAGTTCTTACAGTAGTAGGCTTTTATCGGGCCTTGTTTGTCTCACGTGTTTGTGTCGTTAGGTTTTGGCCGGGGGCCCGGTTTTAAGTATTGGGTAGTTGTTTTTCAACCAAATGTTCTGAAGAACCACTGGACCAAGCGGCATATATGGTGTACACAGATTTGGGACACAGTTTACGTGTGTCGTTTAAAGGTGCCTTCTTAAAATTTTAAATTCTTTCTTGGGCCATAATCATTGCTATGGTCACAAATTTAAGGCAAGGAACCATTCACCCAAGGCCCATATAGGGTGTTCACAGATCTGGGTTGAAGGCAATGTAGGCCGATAAAGGGCATTCTTTGAAATTCTATTAATTCTTCCTCTAAAAATATGTCAATTGCTATGTTCACAAATTTCAGTCAAAAGGAACATTTAACCAAGGCCCATATAGGGTGTTTGTCTCTGGGCACAGATCGAGGTTGAAGATAGTGTAGGCCAATTAAAGGGGCCATCTTTGCAAAATCGATAAATTCCATTTTTGCCCATTTAATTGATTTATGATCACCAAAGTGGTTGAAGGACCACTGATCTCCAAGATCCATAAGGGTGTAAAACACATTGGGGTCAAAGGTCAGATAGGCTGATTGATGTTAAGGGGGCATCTTCTCCAACCTCTATAAATTCCTGCTTTGTCTCAAATTAAATGCTCTGATCGAGCTGTAATTAGAAGAGCCTCTGGACTCGAAGGACCTTATGAGTGTGCACAGATTGGGTGAATGTGAATGTGAAAAGGTGTTGGCTCTGATCAAAAGCCGGTATTCGTTTGAAAATCCTTCATGTTCAAATCTAGTGCTATGTTCACAAGTCATATATGGGCATAACTATTATCAAATTCAAAATACACTGATTAGAGAGCCTTTCTTTGAACATATATAAATTACATCTTCTGCCTTACTTACTAAAAATAACCCTTCATTCAAAATAACAGGTTCACTAGGTGTGGTCAAGGTCAGGCGGGAAATATTGGAGGCTGATATTCGGGCTTCTCCAGAAGTGACATTTAGCCCTAGTTGCTTTGTGGTTTGTCTTGAGCTTTTGAAAGAGAGAAGAGATCTGTCTATAGCCATAGCTCTTGTCGATTTTCCTCAAGCGGGTTTATCGCAGTAGTTTCGTTCTGGTGTTGCGTATCCGCACTTTCATGATTCAATTTTAGCCATTCAAAAGGGCGGCCTGTCGCAGTTTTGTGTAAGCTTTCCTTTTTTCTGCCTCTTAAACGAAAGCATCCTTTGACCAGTTAATTATTTTGTTTATATTGGCCCCCTTTTGGTTTAGGGGACGCACTTTAGTGGGTTTAATTTTTGGCAGTTTTTCATGAAGGGCCGGTGTGAAGAATCTGAGCATCCCACATAGGGAATTCTAACCATTATGTCAATGCTTGTACGGAATAAAACCGTGAACTTTTAGAAGGGGCCATTTTGGTACAGTGCTGAGTCAAGTGATGGGTTCAGTATCAATGGTGAACACAATGGATGCTGAGTGGTAGGACATTCAGTCACACGGGACTCTGTATTGTCTTGTCACGGTATGTTGTGCTTAGGCCCAATTAACGTGTCGGCACCATGTGTTGCAAAAGGGACAGCCGACTCTTCAACGTGCCGGCGTAGGACTCTTTCCGTGGGCCGGTTATTCCCGCTTGTTACATTTCATCTCCTAAGAACAATTGTAAACAGTCATTTAAAATTGGTGTCAACACAATTTTAAAGTGCTTCTTTTGCCTATATAAAGTCAATTGCAACGTATTTTGCGGTTAAGTTCGTTTCTTTTCTTTTTTTTTTTGTTCTAATTAAGATTATTAATATTAATAAGGAACCAGCTGTTATTATAACGGCTAATCCCCGATATATGCTCAAATCGCGTTTGTCAGTATTATATTATTGCCACAGCCGTCAAGAATCGCCACAATCATTTCACTTCTTTAGGTGGCCACTCAAAGAATCCTTAACAAGCGCACTGCCTTCATTTCGAATTTTGCAATAGCGTATTTCCGCGACTGGTTCGTATCACGGGATGCTTGCTGGGCTAGTGCGGGTTACGTTCAACTACTTATATTTTTGTTTATTTTCATTGAAATTGACGCAATTTTACATTCCTTCGGACTTAATAATTTAAATAAGTAATGCCAAATGTCATTTTTGTTCCCCTTTGTCGTTCATTTTTATACATTGCGAGGTTTTCTTTAAACATTTGACTGCGCCTGTTCAATCTTTGTATATGTTCCTAATTTGAATTTGGGAATTAAAATAGTATTTTTATTCTTCCGTTAAACTTTTCCATCTCATGCGTTTTAGCGGTGGCACTGTACAATTTGTTGTTGCAGGGTCTCGAAGTAGAGGGTATACTTGGACCTCCCTTGTTTTGTAGAATCTAGCATTTTTTGTTCTGTCTTTGCACAGTACCAAATGTTAGTACAAGTATGATCTTGCTTCCATGGCCCCCTTGTGTGTGTTTGTTTTATGTTATTTTATTACATGCTCCAAAAATGTGCATATTAAATCTAATTACCTCAAATTGATATTCCCACGGTTTTGTCTTCTGAAGCGCCGCCTATTGGGCCCATTTCTGTATTTCTTTGTAATTTGCTCATAGCATTTCATTGTAACTCTTATTTGGTCGTCCTCCACCGGGGGGGGGGCATTGGCAAAGTACCTTATAGGTAAACTGTTGGAGGTTTTTAAACAATGTCTACCTATTCCGGCTCATTGAACTCGATAAATTTCTTAGCTGTTCTGGCACGAATTATCCCTGTTGTCGTATTCTGCGCAACATTATTTCAACATTGATCATTGTATTTTTGGCCTGCCATCAAGTAAAATTCAAATGTCACTTTTATCACAGAAAAATTTTGTCAATTTATACCACTTATTCTGTATCTGGGGGGAAGCGACTACTTCCTATTCTGTATCCGGTGGGGATTAGGTAGCTAGAGAGCTAGATATTAAAGGCCACATTGTGTTATATCCAGTGATGACAATATGAATTTACCAAACATTTAATTGTCAAGTGCTTTTACATTCATTAAAATATATGGTCATGATTATAAGAGTGATTGGGTCTAAATATTAAATTATAGTGTATACTGTGCTGGTCTTTATTATTTTCAGATTATTAAGAATGATTTGTGGCTAAAGTGTTAACTTATATTGGTTAATGTGCTGTCCTTGATTTATCCTCCTATGTATGGGGGGGAGTTACATTAAAGTGCTTAATGATGTTAATAGCCACACTATATCTATTTGTTTGAATTGATTTTGCATTTTTGATTACGGACCAACGGGCAGTTTGGGTGGTTGAGAGTTTGCTTGCGGCTCAGTCATGTGAATTAGCCATAGTGTTAAGTTGAATTACTGAGGTCCTCTTGAAAGGTCGTGTTTGCTGCTTGGCCATCTTGAGTTATAGCACAAATTGAAGGCCGATGCCTCTGTTGAATTAAAATCGATGAAGGCGGAAATGCCGTGCGCTTACCCAATTGCCTGCTCTTGCTTTTCCTTTCATCGCCGTGTTGAGAGATAATTACGATTCATGTTAGTTAGGCCGCGCTAACATCAATTCAGTATCTCGACACGGTGTTGCCGGTTTTTTTGTCACTCACCTATGATGATTTACCAATCAACACGCACCTCGCTTGGACGTAGTGTGCTTTTGGTTTGTCTTTTCGCGCATAATTTTGGCCACTTGGCTTTCTCAATCCGTTTCATGTGGTCATAAAAAATTTTCCCTCCCACCTCTCCTATCTTTTATGTAATTGACGCTGGGTCCGGTGAGGACCTATTGTGTGAGTCCTCTTGTTTTTGAATTTGGGCTCTTATAACACGGGCGAAGAGAATGTTGGGTTAGGAATTCTTATGTACAGTTTGAAGTTTAAAAATTAAGTGCAGTTGTATTGGAACCCCCCTTTTAGGGGAGGGAGACATTCATATGTTGCATGTCATATTTTGAAAGAGGCCCAAATTTGACCGGTTTAAAAAAGACTACTAAATAATGGTTATCAGCATTTGCGCCAGACTATTGAGCTCGATAAATTCTTCGCTGTTCTGGCACGAATCTCCTTGTCGTATTCTGCGAAAATCATATTTCAACAATGGATCATTGTATTTGGCATTGCCCTTCAGTAAAAATTCAATTGTCACTTTATCACATGAAAAATTTTGTCAATTCTATACCAATTCCACTCTGTATCTGGTGTGGATCGACTACTTCCTCTTCGGTATCGGTGGGGAATTAGGTACGCTAGAGCTAGATATCAAATGCCAATGTTTTAATATCCAGGTGATAGTATGAATGTTACAAACATTATTTTTTTTTTTTAATGGTTCAAGTGATTAAATTCATAAATTATTGTCATTTATAAGAGTTATTTGTGCTAAATATCTAAATTTTATTGGGTATTAGGTGTGGTGCCTTTATTATTCATGATTATAATGAATTGATTTGGGAAAGTTGAACTTTATATTGTTGCCGTTTTTTTTTTTGTATTTTTACTGTTTGCCTGGTGCCTTGATTTAATACCTCCTCTGTTATAGGGAGTTACATAAAGTGTAATGATGTTAATAGCCAAACTATATCTATTTGTTGAATTGATCTTGGCATTGTTGATCGACCAACGGGCCGTTTTGGAGTGGTTGTAGTGATTTGCTTGCTGCTCATCTGTGAAATTGCACATAGTGGTTAAGTTGAATTAATGCAGCACGTCCTCTTGAAATGGTCTTGTTGTGCTGGCAAGTCTTTGAGTTATCGCACACAAATTGAAGGCGATGCCCTGTTGAAAAAGATCGCATGAAACGGCGTCCCTAGCCAGAGAAATGCCGCTACCCAATTCCTGCCCTTTGCTTTTTCCTTTCATCGCGGTAGTGTGAGTAGATAACTCTTAACAAAATAGGCCAAGTATCTTCTCCTGGTAAAACATACAAAATTAAGTAGCTCTAAAAATGTTCCCATTACCATCACACCATGTAACACAAACTTACCCGAATATCGTCTAGGCAATGATCAGAGGCACATGATCATGGATTAAGACCGCCGTGCACTGGCGTACCCAGAACATCAGGTGAGAGTGCCTGGGACAGAAGTTAAAAACTGCGTTGTGTCCTCGACAGGAGACAGACATTCATTCTTAAAACTCTCTATTCAAGTAGTTTGGGTGTTATTGATGAGGTGAACGCTTTAAAAGTGTCTCCTATCGTAATATGATGAGATACCGAAGTATTAAGTAGACCTACTTGATGTGTTCCCTTTTTTTTCTTGTGTAAAGATTTAGTGAAAACAAGTATAAAAATGTTGGTTCGATAAAGCAGTAGGTAAACTCTGTTTCGCGGCCTTCCTGTGAGATCGCGGGTCGAGATATTTTTTTCGTAGTTAACTTATGAAATTGATATAGCTTGAATATATAGAAGAGACCATTGTCATTTAACTTGAACAATAATTCGAAACAAATTAATTTTCTCAAAATGAGTGTTATATTTTATCAACACACACGGATAAAGGCCAGTCATGCCGTCTATTACAATACGCTCGACTAATACTAGAAAAATCAATATCATGTGTTATTAAGTGAACCGTGGCTATTAAAGATGAAGCTGTAATACACACCAGTTAACTTATGGAAAAAATCGCATCCCGGGACTACGCTACTTAACACATATGTGGTGGGATGTTCTTTGTGCAATTAACATATTTACACGCCCGCGAAGACGACGAACCAGCTTTGTGATTCACCCTCAAGATAGATAACAACAATAGGGCGGAGGTATGCGGAATACAAAGCCATCATCGCGGCGTACAGAGGGTACGTTTTGTCCCGTAAGTCCAACTCCGAAACTCGAACTCTAAAATGCCAAAAACCTAACTCGAACCCGGCAACACTAAAAGGTAACCTTAATTCGAATTCTAAAAGCACAACTCGAACGCTAAAAGCAACTCGAACTATAAAGCCAACTCGAACTCGAACTCTAAAAGCAACTCGAACTCGAAATTGAACTCTACAACTCTAACTCGAAATCATAAAATAGTTTACTTCATTCCTCTCCAATATTTAAATACATTGTTGCTCATGAAGTTGGAATAAAATATTTTTACCACTTTTCATAGAATGATTCTTGCAGTGTGAGTTACTTATGATATTGGGTGTATACGCCGACACTCATTGAATGATCAGCCCCCTTCCGAACATAACACCATGAACTTAGTCCACCAAGTAACCCTTTACGATCTGTGTCTCTTAGCCCCCTGAAGGAAAGGCGGAGGCTTAATTGAACAGCAGATTTTAGGATTTTGTTACAAGTTGTTCACATCAGTCATGGATACATATAACACATTTTGAGGTGATTTATGCCATCGGAAATGATTCAATAGCACTGGCAATCAGTCACGGATATCGAGCTATGGCCAACCCATGACATTGAATAGTGCGTCAAGATCGTCGTGCACTACTGATCCACACGGTGGTTTATGATGTTAAAGGGCAGAGCGTCCCATTCATCGGTCAGAGGTATGAAATGGTCGAAAACAAAGTAAAGTTGGTAATTCACACTCAGATCGCTCGCAAATAACTTGCGGAGTTCCACAGGGAGTATCCTCGGGGCCTCGATTATCCTGTGCTATTGTGAATGACATGGCCCGTTCAGTGTCAAACGCAAAATGTTACTCTATGCTGATGATAGTGCCCTTGCATTGTGGCTGTTAAGAACCCTCAATACAGGCTGATAGGGGGTTCAGGAATGGCTCTCCTGATAGACAATGGATGGTGTTGATACAAGGATGGCAAAGACTGAAGCAATTTGTTCGGTACCAAAAGGACGGTTGAAAAACACAACTCATGTTCCGGTTGTCTGCAAGGAGGAGAGCCAACAGAGACTTGCATTCAGTAAAGTATTAGGTGGTCACCCACTGATGAAACAACTTTTGGCCGAATTAATGCGGTAACATCATCAAAATAAGCTGAGGCAAGACACTTATCATTCGTACAGGCAGGCCGTTTCTCAATGAAAAAATCGGCAAGATCATGTGCTCAGCATTGATTTACAATGTTCCATTTGATTACGTCTGGTTCCGCTTGGTATTCTCTTTATCTCAAAAAACCTCAAAAAAGCGTTTTGCAAACGAATGAAGAATAAAATGATTAGGTTTATGTGAGGAATGGGTAATAGTTTCACAGTATTGTGCAAGAAGTATTCAACAAGATCTGTATGCTCTCAGTTTGTGACCGTGTTTCCCAACTCAAGTTAAATATGTTTTTAAAATGGGCAGCGGTATCTGTCCTGCTTATTGCGGCTCATTTTACCCGTATTTCACAATCAGTGATCACTATACTATTAATAGCATTACAATTTTGTCACTCCAAGGACCAGGGGACAGGCAAGTTTTACTTTTTTCAATACTGCTGCTATCCATCACGGAAATCTGTGCGCTAAACAGGATTATTAAGCAGATTAATGTTGAGGTTGTTAAAGTCGTGTCAAAAAAGCCACCTTGCCAAATAAGGCTAAATATTTGTGAACAAGATCCTTTTGTATATGGAAAACATGGTTTCTACAGGTAGTTCGTGCATTGGGCTTATACACTTTGCATGGATTGCTTTCTTTTTGGTATGTTGTATGCTCGCTAGAGCGGACATAAAGCGTCGAGTTTGCAACGCTATGCCGGGAGTGTGCAAGTCGCAAACGCCATTGAAGGGCGAGTTGCAAGTGGAACATGGCCCCGCCATGCCGGCGAGTTATATGTATGTAAAAATAACGAATGTATATTAAAATATAAATATTAAAATATAAGTAAATATAAATACATAAAAATAAATAAAGGAAACTAAACAATGAATAAAACAAATAAATAACAAAAAAAGTATCAATAAAATAAATAAGAAATAGAAAAAAAATAAAAAAATTAAAATAAATAATAAAGTAAATATAAAAGATAACTTATATAAATAGAAATAAATAATAAATATAAATTAATATAAAAAAATAAGTAAGAAAAAAATAATAAAAATCAAAATAAAACTCGCCAGCATGGCGTGGCCAAATTGCAAACTCATGCCGGCATGGCGTGGCCAACTTGCAAAACTCGCCGGCATGGCGTGGCCAAGTTCCCTTGCACATCGCGGATGGCCCGTGGCCAACGTGGCAAAAACTTTTTCGCCGGCGTGGCGTGGCCAACTTGCAAAACTCGCGGCCTGGCAGTGCCAAATTGCAAACTCGACGCGGTTTGTCAAACCGAAGTTTAGCGCTTTAGCGTGCCATATGTTTGCAAGTACACCATCCTTCCAATACAATTTACAAATGAAGAGCGCCGCTCAGTACTCTCATTACTGAATGTTGACGTCATATTTTGGGGATACAGCTTGGGGATTTTTGGAAATTCGTGCAATATTGTTTCATTGACGTTCGAGAGACTTTTTAGTACCGGCAGATGATTAAATCTATAGCGGCAATGACAAAATGGGAAAAAATCCGGTTATGTACTGGTCTCGGCTATGGAGCTGTGAAAACAGAATTGAAATAAAGACATCCGTTGTTGATGTTGGTGTGTTTGATGGCTTAGTAACACGTTGCGCCATGAGCATGAGACTAGTGAGATGGACTATCTGTGTCGGTATTAAGTTAGAGCATCCTGAACCCAGAGTGTCATCATTGCAAGGAGACATGTAGTTTTTATAACTGGGACAATGCAAATATGCATGGCTATTTTCCGCAGTGGAAACCCAGTTTGAACTGGGAAATGATTATTGAGTGCTGTCATAATGATATGCGCGGAACGTGTTTGTGGGCCGGTCAAGCATGGTTGCAGACACGGACAATGTACACACATATTTTATGCTTTCGTGTGTGTATACTGAGGTCCAGTCACCCTAATGTACTACAGTGTCCATTGCGAATTGCCATCGGTGACGAGCGTCGGTGACTTGTCCTAGAATCTTCTAATACAGGCTTCAATAGAGAGGTTTGTTTTGGTTGAATGGGCATCTTTTTTTAAATTTACAGGTGGAGTGGACAGTGGGGTGAATGGGAGGTGGGTGGTGGTGAGTTGAGTGAGTGAGTGAGTGAGTGAGTGAGTTAGTGAGTGTAGTGTGTTGGTGGTGAGTGAGTGATTGAGTATTGCTGTGTGAGTGTGTTTTTGAGTGATTGAGTGGTGAGTTGGTTGGTTTTTATTTATTGAGTGAATTGATTTAGTTAGGATTTATTGAGTAGGGAGTTATTTAAAGTGGAGTGAGTAGTGATTTGTGATCGTGAGGCGTGGGTTGAGAGTGAAAGCACTGTTGTTGTGCTGATGTGCAATGATTTTTCAATCAGGTGGTGCATAGTTTTTGATGTTATAATTTATATTGTATCATTGTATTTATATATATATTGTCTTCTCTCTGCAAAAGGACCCCAATGGAATTAAGCTTTTGTTATACAAAGGCTTTTTGGTTTATCCTTAGTACTCAATTTCCGTTGATTTCAATTTCCTTCTTGCTTTGTCTTGCCGATTATAAATTCTATCTAATTTTTAAATGATGTTATAGTTTTATATTTGCTTTTGCTTTTTAATGCCAGGATGTGGCATTTTATGTTGTATCTCTGATGAGTACTGAATAAAATGAAATGAGGATTTACAGAAGACCTACTTTGCGATATCCCGAAGAAATCAGCGACTCTGGCTTGTTTGTACGCTTCCCGTCGGAGTGCAAGCATCTTCGGCGTATTGACAATGCGGTTGACACGTGCCGTTGGATGATGCATATCCTAGGTAACCTCTGTGTCAGGTTTTGTTGTACAGGGAAAACCAACTCTTAAAAATGGGCTCCTTTGCACAAGCGGCTTGGGCAGGGAAGAAGGAAAAACAACAGACCTTTTTTATATCTCCCACCAAAGGCAATGTTACGTAATTAAAATTTATCATGAGATTCACTTCACCTGGGTAGTGGGGAGTCAAGATGTAATCATCAACTACTCTAATATGATTACTGAGGCGTTCAAAGAGAAATATGTTTTTGATTGGTTCTGAAAAAAAAACAGTGTAATTTTAGTGTAGTTTTGTATAGTTCTACTTATTTCATTTGCGATACCTATTTTCATGAGTTTTTTTTACCAGTATTATCTGTTAATTACACTCTCTAAATTCAAGAATGAAGCACTTTTGAACAGTTTTGAACAGTTAACATGTTTTATCACACTCTCATCTCCCTGTTATACATTAATGACACGACAATAACTAATCCGAATTATAGCGTGGTTTAAAACAATATACTAATTATAGAGAATGATTACAGGTATATGCATATACCATAAATGAATACAATAAGCATCCAAATTCAAATCTATAATATATATAATTATTACGTAGTTTTAATACAGTTAAGATTGGGTCATTTCAACACAAACGATTATAGAAAGACATAATAACTTGTTAACTAATAATAATGAAGTATGGGTAAGATGTGTGTGGGAGAGACCATTAAGATCAATTGAACTTTAAGATTGACCCACCCAGTAGAAAAGTGGGACTTATGTGGGCCATCATCAAAGAAGGCGTGACAAAAAACAAAACAAGAACAGCAGGACATACAAAACACGGACATGCCCGGGGGTTACGAAAGTGATTGTCAATAATGGGATAATATCAGGGTATAAAACATAACTTTGCGATGGCGAATTAATGAGTGCTTATATCGGTAAGAGTTCAGCAGAATAAGCACAACGAACTGGGACCTAATAGAATGTTTACTAGGCCCAGATGTTTGACGGCAACTACGGTATGCCGATTTAAAATTTGTGAATCAGTATTCATATAAATGTAAATCCTGATTAAATGGGTATGTAATTTATGCAATGGACTTTATGATAAAAATTCATCTGATGATGTAAATAAAACAAGGAACAACCAAAAAGTAAATAAAATAACGTAATTAGTATTTGGAAATAATTGCTTTTAAAATTAAAAAAAAAAAAAAAAAAAAAATGGATGATTTTATAATTTGGTCAAGGGAATTCCACATACTAGGACCGGAATTTTTTATTGAATTATTTAGTTAAGTTCAAGTTGTTTAATTGGATAAAATTGTTGGCACTTTCCCCCCCCCCCTTTTTTTTTTAGTGTTATATTTTATGAATATCTTTTGTGATTATAAAGAAGTTTTCAAATGATTTGGAAAGGTATTATTAAAATAACGGTACATGAAGATTGCGTTTGAAGCTTATTGTTTATACGAATATGTTATATGTCACTTATCTGCTCAAACTCCGTAGACTATGTCATGAACACAGGCACCAAGAATGATCTCGTTTCTGGTTTACACATGACGCCACAGTCCCGTTTACATTCATGTTAAGGACGAATATTAAGGTGGCTGTTTCGATTTATGTGCATTGTGTTCTCTACTGATATGAGAGCCTGGCCCTTGCACATACAACCATATCAAGTACCGTTGGAAACATACTTGGCGGGTTTTTGATGGTAGACGCAATACTGCATTTTTGCAAAGCCCTATTCAATACTGTGTTAATAAAGTGGTTACCCCTAAAACGAAACGGTGGGCCCTGGTTTATTTGTTTTACTTGGAATGAATGGATTCGAGGGCTCAATTTCAGTACGACAATGATAAAATACGGCCTTTCAATCTGATATCAAAACGAACTATACTAACTTCCGGGTAATCAGGGGGTCCCAATACTATCGAACACGCCCCTTTAGAGGTAAGATATGTATTTTTCAACATTGTTCGCAAGATATGATTCCACCGTGTTATGAATAATTGAACGCAAAATGACTTAATGCACTAACTAGATTGTTGCCCTACTTGTTTCCACACTTGTTTTCAACAGGCGCAGTTCGAAACTCCCTTCCTTTCATCCTTTCTACAAAAACGCATCAGCAGCATTTGGAATAACCTTCCCGCTCAAGTGGCGTGTGTGTTCCAAACAGATTGTAAGATTTCTATTGTTGAATCCATATGCTACCTACAATTCATACCAATTCATATCAGCGTGTTTGTATCAATACACAGTGAATACTCCTGATAAATAGACAGGATCATCAAGACAGATAATAATTGTTGAAATAAATAATGAGTATGGGAAGATGTGTGTGGAAGAGGCCAGTAAGATCATTAAACTTTAAGATTGACCCCCCCCAGTAGAAAGTGGAACTTATTGTGGGCCATCAAATGCGGGACAAAAACAAAACAAGACGCTGACATAACACAACAGGACAGGCCGGGGGTTGACAGACAAAGTGATGGGGGGGTCATATGTGTAGAATATCAGGGTATAAAACTAACATTTGAGATGCGAAGTTAATGATGCTATATCGTTAGGAGTTCAGCCGAATCAAGCACAACGAACTGGACCTAATAGAATGTTAATAAGCCAAGATGTTTACGGCAACTACGGGATCCGATTTAAAATTTTGAATAGTAGTATTCAATGTAAATCCTGAATCCTGGTAATGGTAATTTGATTGCCAATGGCAGTTATGGTAATGCAGCGGATGATGTAAATAAAACAAGGAAAAACCAAATAAGTAAATAAATATACGTATTAGTATTTGGAAATAAGTTTGATTTTAAATTGATTTAAATTTATTGACTTGCATTTGATGATTTATATTTTGGTCAAGGGAATTCCATAATCCTAGGACCGGAATTGTTTTATTGAGTATTTTCGTTAAGTTCAAAGTTGGTTTAATTGGAATAAAATGTTGTCATGTCTAGTGTATATTTATGAATATTCCTTGTGATTATAGAAGAAGTTTTCAATGATTTGGGAGGTTATTGTTAAAATAACGGTACATGAAGATTGCTGTTTTTAAGCTTATTTATATCGAATAGTTTAAATATTTCACTTAAAAAAATCTGCTCAAACTAAACCGCCGTAGACTATCAAGGCGATCCATGATTTGAAATGTCAAAATTACCCGGGGGCATGAAAGGTTGTAACTGGTCCAAAATATCTCAAAAGGGCTGATTTTGCACGAATTTGCAGAATTACCCGGAGGCGCGCCCCCTCCGCCCCCTCCCTGGATCCGCGCCTGACTAGGTCATGAACACCCAGCACCAACGATATGATCTGCGTTCTGGTTTACACAGGACGCCACATCACGTTTTACATTCAATGTTTAGACTAATATTAAAGGTGGCTGTTCCGATTTTGTGTATTGTGTTCTCTAACTTGCTCATGAGAGCTGGCACTTGCACATACAACCATATCAAGTCACCGGTTGGAAAACAAACATACGGTTTTGATGGTAGACGCAATATGCATGTTGCAAGCCCTATTTCCATACTTGGTGTTAATAAGTGGTTAACACTAAAACGGCGGGTTTTTGTTTATATCTTGGGAAGGAAATGGATTCGAGGGCCAAATTTTAGGACGACAATGAGAAAATCCGGCCTTTCATCTGATATCAAAAATCGATACTACTGACTTCCGGGTAATCAGGGGGTCCCAAGACGATCGGAACACGCCCCTTTAAAGAAGGAGATATGTATTTTTCAAACAGTTCGCAAGATATGATTCCACCGGTGGTATGAAGTATGGAACGCACAAAAAAAAAAAAAAAAAAAAAATGTAATTAATGCAATAAGCTATGACTTGTGCACACTTGTTTTTTTCCCACTTGTTTTCAACAGGCGCAGTTCGAACTCCTTCCTTTAATCCTTTCTCAAACGCACAGCAAGGCATTTGAAATACATTCCCTTCCCGCTAATTGGTGTGTGTTTTCCCAAACAGATTGAAATTTCTATTTTGAATCCAATATGCTACATACCAAATTCATCTAGGTGTTTGTAATACAACAGGTGAATACTCCTGAAATAGATATACCTACTGTTATAGTAGCCTCCAGTGTGTGATTAAAAATATTATTTTATTTCTCAATTTTACTAGAAAAAAGATTTATCACGGAAAGTAACTTTGTTTTATGGGACCAGAAAAAGTGGAATCCCCCTAGTGCTACATGGAGATCCTGCAGTGTTGTTTACACCATGTCAATATTGAGCTAATTACTAAACTATCATTAGCCCTGGGGGTCATTGCTGTATGTTTGCATTGCAACATTGCCAAAAGTAGTATTTTTCCTTGTGTCGTTAATTTAAGATGAGCAATGCACATGATTCATGTATGTGAGTTCCAATTGGACAGATAGGCTATGTTTATGCTGATTATGCCCTAGTTATAATTATTGGAGATAGGGAAACTACGCGGGAAAAAATAATACAGAGAGATAATACAGAACTTTGCCAGTTGTTTAGTTGTCAATCTCGTTTGGTAATTCGTGCAGTAACATAATTAAGCATTCATCTTTCAAGCCACAGAAAGTAAAGAAGCTGTTTGTTGAATTCAAAAAGAGATTCCAGTTTGTTTGTCCAAAAGTGGACATTTGCGAAAGACGGACATTGGTGGTGATCTTGGATTATGTACTTGCAAAAGTATTATTGTCGTCGAGGGATAACCCAGTCCGTCTTGAACTGCTGGACAAAATTATCTTCAGGAACCGAGAAGATTTTCCATGGATTATCATGTAACACCGAGAATTTTTATAAGACTGTTACCGCGTGCTGTCATTTTGGAGTCTTCATTGCGAGGGCATTCATCGTTGAACTACAACGCTTTTCAACTGTGGACATTAGTGGACATTAAATTAAAAATCTTAAGTACCATTGTGTAATATTATTGAAATTGTAATTGTTTGAACATACCGAATTCTTGATCCAAAACAGTGTTCAAGCGCTAAGGCGCGGCTTGGGCGCCCCACAACAATCATTTTTCTACATCTACAGGTCGCCCTGTGCGGCAAAAAGGTCATTTTAAAAGATGTACACAGGCGCCGGCGCCCTGTTCACGCACGGGGAGCGCCGGTTTGCGCCTCCCCCCTACAATCCTCCCCTGCCCTAAAGGATACCCCCTTCCCATTCGGATATGAGCCTTCCGGCAGCACTTGTATTTTTTTTTCTACGACAACAAAGGAATCAACCCATCGAAGGAGTTTACCCTGATACCATAAAAGTGTGGCACTGTCACAACTCTTTTTAAAAATCAAAATTAGCTATGTCAACTGCTTTTTGTTTTTGAACACTGCCAAACTAAGTTCCGATTTTTTCGAAACCCATGCTGCTTTGGAGTAAAGATGTTATGGTCCTCTAAGTGATGAGATATGTGCGAATTGATTATACGTTTATGCAATTTATCAATATATTGTAATTAAGAAACTGGCTTATAATTACCTGGCTTGGATTTCCCCTTTTTAACAGTGGAGTGATATTGTCTATTAACCATCGTAAGGTAAGATTTGTTTTCCCCGTGCGGGAGATTGTTGAAAAATGACCGCAGAATGGGTTCAATTTCGTGGACCGAATTTTATAAGCATCTAGGAACTGAGTTATTGCGGGAGAGGCGTTATCAGGGAGTTATCCGGGTTCCTTCAGGGCTTCTAAACTCCCTCAGTTGAAATGTTGGTATCATCCAACAGTAGGTAGCTGTCGTAGACTATAATTTCTCTAGTGATTACAGATTTGCACTGTAAATCCCACGATAGTGGCTTTTTCTTGATCAGATATAAAACTAAAAAGAATTTTATCTTCTAATCAAGTTGGTATGCCACCTTTTCCATTCATTTGTTAGATTTAATACACTTCCACATAGCTTTGGGGTTTTCAGATGGGTTTCAAACATTTTTGACATAATTCTTATATTGGCCTTCCCTAATTTCATTTTAACTGCTTCGTGGTAATACAGCATTATTTCTGAGACGAATCAGGTCAAACATTTTTTGCCATTTTTCGTTTGTGACATTTTCAAAAGAGTATCGAGGATACTAACCGATGAGGTTCATCAAGTGGCGGCTCCAGAATTGGGAAAAAGCAGGGGCGAAAAGAGTTTATTCATTCAACTCTTTATTGTAGTAGGATTATTGTGTATCAAGTGGCCATTATCTATCAAATTCCTAGCTGAAATACATGTTTAAAGAGTTATGGAACGTTCAACGTGTTTTTTGACAATCTCGCAATGTTTAACACAACTCGCTTTCACCCCGGCTTTTCCCTCCCCCTGCGTTTCTGATTCTGGAGCCGCAACTGGGTCCTCACGATCCTGTGTTTTGCTCTTGGTGTCATAACCCATTTTTTTATTTATTTTTTTTAGTCCGTTGTATGTTTAACTTTAACAGATGAAAAACAAGGGAAAAACAGAATAAATGAAGGCGTTGACGTTAAACGGTACTACTTTATAGCGAGGCCGTTAAGAATATGTCAATTGACCAAACGGCAAGCAATAAAGGATCAAGTTTTTCCCGTTTGTGTGCCGCTTAGTCGCAATCTTATGACCGAAGGGATAAATTACATCTACAACACTCTCCCAACGAGTAATTAGCTCCTTGCATTACACAGAAGACACTTAACGATAACATGTCAAAAAAGGGCGTATTTCATGTACTTGTCGGTGTTGATAATAGCAGTGATGTGAACGTTTGAAATCTGATCATTTTCCTCCGCCCTGATTTTTGATCAAATTTATCACAAAAAAGAGAGAACTAGCATCTATGCTTAAAGGTACTTGTTCCGTTTTTTAGGACTATTGTGTTCTCTTCATGATATGAGAACTTGCCACTTGCATATACTCACTCACTCCCCATCAAATACCGTGAAAAAAAATAGCGGTTTTTTGAGTGGTATAAGCAGTATGCATATTGCAAAGCCTATTCAATAACTGTGCTAAAATGATGGTTAACCATTAAAAACGGCGTTTTTATTTATATCTTGGGAATGAATGGATTTGAAAGCTCAAATTTTATCGGACGAACAATAGAAAAATTATCAGATATCAAAATTCGTAACTTCTTGGTAAATCAGGTGCGGTCCCAAAGACGCTCGGAACACGGCACCTTTAAAGATAATCCAAAAATGGCAAAGGATTGGCCCTGGTTTTAAATTGTTATGGTTTTAACATTTAACTCTTATTAATTATTAATTAAAAAAAGAAAAAACCTAAAAAATTAAAATTTTAATACTTTTTAATGACTTGGAATCAGCTCCCGGCGGGAGGATATTGGGTGCTGTTTCTATTACGTCACGGTGGTTTTCTCATTCTCACCCCATACCAGGGCACCGTGGCCCATTGGCAACCAACAATTAAGACAACAACTACAAGATTTTTTGTGCCAATGCAAAATCCTCAAATGCCATCTCCATATGTTCTGGCCATCTCAATACGTCATTGGCTTAGTGCAGAAACATGGCTGCTGTGTGTCCACTTCATTATCAGATTAAGGGGGCCGTTGTTTGTTGTCCCTTAGCTGTCAAGCTCTGGTAAGCTCTTAGTGTGAGAATGAACGTCACGTCCAGGCCTGGCCAGATCCTTGGCAAAACTGGTAACCAACCGTGAGGGTTTTTTTTTCAGCGCAAAAAACCGTGTTGCCAAACCCTGTTTAAAAGTCTCATTGTGGACTACTTGGGTGTGTGATGTTTTCAATCTCCTCGCTCAACAGCGCCCCATTTTTTTAACCAAATGCAATTTAAATGAATCACCAATCCCTAGTAACCCTTACATAGTACTCATTTGACTTATCGTTAACATTCGTGGATCCCCTGGTTTCCACTCGCCTATTGCATTAGGGAATGAATATTGGTACACCATATTCGGATCGTGGATTAACTACGACTGCAGTATCGTTAGGTTCTCATCTTTGAAAAGTTTGTATTCCATACACAGATGGTCCATTACCCTGGTCACATTGCAAGTACCTATAAGCTGCTGTGGGTGAATTCCGAAAATCATTTAATTTAAAACTAAAATGTCACAGTGAAATGTTAAATATAGTCAGGCTTAGAATAGTAGTCGTATGTATATGTTTATCAATTAAGTGAATCAGCATTTTCAAATCCGAGAACCGAAAAATCCTGTATCCACGTCTAGCCTCGTATTTATTTCCTTACGTCCTTAACTGCATTTTACATGCCACTTTTTAAATCACGGAGCGGAACCCCTGCCTTGTTTTAGGGGATTGCCCTAGAATTCTAACAAGAAAATAACGTTACCTCTCCTTTTTTGCGGTGATTCGTCAGATTTTCCTGTTAGGGACGTTAGGGATATACAGGGTTCCCAAAGGATATAAGTCCCCCCTAAAATTCAAGGACATTTCATTGCACAACTTCACTTAGAACCGGATACGGACATTTTAAAGTCATTCCTTTTCAAACAACACCTTTGGCATCAATACACACCTCACTTTTTCCAAAAATGTTGTTGTCAGAAAAAGGGCACTTTACCGTATAGACCATTTAACAGCAATGTTTGTAACCCTGTTAGGGCTGGTATCTTGAAATAGGTCGGCCTGCCTGTTACACCTGGGCACTTGTATCTGTTAGAGTTTAATACTACGGGCCATAACGATTGGCAAGAATGTTCGCAGGTAACAAAAGAAGTGGACGTAGGATGTAACTGGTCTATTTGGAAGGTCTAAAGTAAGAAATTAACAATTACAACAACAACGATTTTCCTTTCCATAATTCATTAGATCTGAGGTAAGTAAAGCTTAAGACATTGACTGATGGTGGGCCAAGACAAATCTGCAGGAAAATAAAGAATGAGTGTAAGCTTTAATAATCATTTTTCTTTGAACAGTGCTCTTTTTTATGGACCCAGAATAGATACGGAAATGTTTGAAATGCCGTTTCAAACTCAAAATAAGCTTAATTGTTTTGTCAGTTCGGGGTGAGACTCAATAGCCAAAGTCTGCACTAATTACATCCTTTTAGTGTTTACACATGCTGCTTACCCATTTGAATCCATGGTGTTCTGTGAGGATATGTGGAGGCGGTACCATGCTGCTGGATAATTTGCCACCGCCCGTTAGAGCCAGTTCTTCCTTATGCTTCACATTTCGAGTGGGGTGCTTACTCAACTTCATTCATTGTTGTTTAGTCTTGCTATTTGTCTTGTTTGTTGGCATTTGTTTGCCTATGCGTTCATGTTTTAGCTTATTTACTTCAGACCATACAAAGAATATTAAGAAAGGAAATGAAGCGTCGTTTGAATTTCTATTTCATGTTTTTTAGACCTTTTTCAATAAGGTAAAAGAAGTGCCCACGTTTCTGGAAAACATTTCTGGAAAAAGGGGCTGTGTGTGGTGAGTGCCAAAGTGTTTTTGAAAAGTAATGCCTTTGTGGCAGAGCTAAATGTTTTCTCTTCAAAACTTTTGCCCGTTTTCTAAAACATCCATGTTGTGAAGTATAGCAACAAAAAATGTCCTCGAATTTAGGGGGAGAAATGATCTTTTGGGACCCCTATTATAAGAGGCAAAATAAAGATATTATTTGCACAGTACAAAATAAATGCTGAACAAAATGGTCACTAAGCACTGATTACAATATTCTTTTAATATAAAGATAAGATAGATATGAATACAGATACTAATTTGAATTAATCAGTTATACATTGGCAATTTGATATGTATGCTAAGGACCCCAAATATTTATACCAATAGTTACAAGCGATCAATTATATGTTCATCTCTTTGAACAGAATATGTTTTCGTATTATTATTTAACTTCAATATGACAATAAATAGTATGATCTTATATAGGTTTGGGTTATTTCGTTGTGAAACAAACATTCAACATCGTTTTTAGAATTAATCATTTCTTCAATTATTTAATCTTTGGACCATGGCCAGTTTCTGATATACGTTTTTGTAACACAAGAAGTCAGGGGCTTAATGAGGAGGCCCTCCAAATGTTCGCAGGTGATTTGGAAAGCCATCCTAAAAAGATTTTTTTCACCTTTTTGAAGGCGGAAATTGACATGTTAATTTGACGGCCACACGACTCAAAGTGTTAAGCTCGAGTGCCAACCAACTCGGGGGTTGGGGTAAATTTACACGTCTAGTAAGCCTACCTCGCTAGGTTATTACTCGTCACGTATGCTGGTAAATTGCTGGGTGGTAAATTCGAAGATAGGAGTTGGGAGTAACTACAAAGTCGTAGTAAACATCTCTTGTATGTAATAAAGGAAAATCAACGCGTCAGATCGATAAGAGAGGACCTTTGATGTGCAGCAGTGAGTGATTAATGGAATTTAGTACCGTTTCATAAAAACGAGTTATTTAATTAACTTTGCTACGTTTCGTCTTCATAATTACAACACTTTTTAAGTGAGGCACATTGCCAAATGTAGTGAAAATCAGTGTTCGATAACAAGCGGTTCGAATCCCGTCGTGGTGGGTTTTTGTTTGTTTGTTTTGTGCTATCATGTAGAATACTATACTATAAGATTTGTGATGAAGTTATGAAAATTTTGACGTCATATATATGTCAAAAGCTTTGTCGGTGAACAGAAAAAAAAACGCGATGACATGTCGATATAATATTTCATCGCAGCGAAACTCAATCAATTCACGATGCGGTCCCTGTAGGGCGGATCTTGAATTTACGATCATTGCAGCTAAAAGGGTATAAAGTATGAGTCACAACGCGTTGACTTTCTTGCAACACGTTGCTCATCAGAAAAAAACGCGTTGCTTAGCTAACCAATCAGAGCTTTAGAACGCACATAAACAACACGTTGCTTCATTAGCGTTGCCTTTTACTTTCCTGATTTGATGACTTAGCAATCGTGTTGCTTGTTTCTTTTCTGATGGTTTGGGTAAGCGAAGCGGACTAAGATACTGTCTTTTCCACTTTTTTTGGTTGGTTTTGCAAGGTCGATTGCTTTTCACTTTTCTGACTCTGCTTAATGAAAGCAACACTGTTGTTTTTAAGTACTGTCTGGAAAGTAACTCGTTGCTAATGAAAGCAATACGTTGGGCGTTTTTACTTTTCTGATTGGTTAGCTAAGCAACCGTTTGTTTTCTGAAAGGGCAACGCGTTCAAGAAAGCAAAGCGTTGTGACCATTACGTTGTGAACCTTTTGGCTGTGATGTACGATGGTTCTTGCCAATTATCACTTGGTTGCCCCTAAGAGATAGTGGCCAAGTAAGTAACAATGTAGGTTGGCGGAAGTAAGTTGTACTTCAGCATTTGGAAGTCGTCAACCAATAGACTAATAGCTTTCATTATCGCTATAGTAGGATTTTTTTTTTCCTGTCCGTCATTAAACAGTGGTTGGGCGTCGACGAGTCCATTCATTTTGAGAGGTGTGTATTTTACCCAACCAATACAATTAGAATTGATGTGTGACGATACGGGCAGATTAAAGATTCACCTGCACTTGTAAAATGTGCGCGACCTCAAGATTGTCCAAATTTTGATTATTTTGCAGGTTGTCAGCATTTATATTTCATTGCCCTCACTGAAAATGATAAGCACCAAAATTTAAGCTTCCTTATTGGGTAAAAAGGGTTAATAGGAACAATTATAATTAATGTCGCCGGCGAAATTAATTCAGCGTAGACGACGGAGAAAAAGGCGTTTAACACAAGAAACAGCAACACCGTATGCATGTTTCCCACGGCATGTACCCCTGTTTGATACGGTCTGTTGTGACTTTGTGTGTATACGATCAATGAGTAAGAGTCTATGTGGTCATGTATATACACATTTGTTGAAATAAAGTTATGCGAATGTAAACATAAAAGTTAGCCTACTCAAACTGAACTATGGATGTCTTTAACCTCTATTAATGTCCCTATATGTTTTGAGTATTGTTATTTTGTATTAATAAAAACGTATTTATATTCTTCCAGGCCTACGACGATCATTGAGAGCAAATTTAGAAATTTGTACATTATTTTTGTGAACATGTGCCAAGCTGCTTTTTTATAAGGCCATACTTTAAAAACTGTCCCTTTTCTCACGAAAAAAATGCAACGCAAATGGAATGAATTCCAAACACGAAACTTGAAACAAACTTGAAGCGTTCAACCATTTAGAACAAATCATGATAAGAATAAGTAATTATTTACCCGCCAAAGTTCTTTACGTTCACTAGGGATATTAGAAAATCCGATACGTTTACATTTATCGTCTTTTCCAGAAAAGAAAAATGCATGATCTCTTGTGGTCCCATGTTGATCTAAGTATGAAAGGGCTTTCGGTGAACTCAATAACGAACTACAATATGTAAGTATCTTCCTAGGCTGTTAAGAAGGTCACCCGGCCCTCGATGTTCATGACACTTTAATCCGTTCTTTGATGGACTCCAAACAAATTAAAGGAACGGATAGCGGTCTTCACTTTATCGACAATCTATTCAATTGATTCTGGTATGAAGCCTTTACATATTCGATGCAAAAAGGTTCATGTTCAAATGGGTTTAAAACATCTATTCAGTTGAACAAAGTTGAGTATTTAGGATTTTAAGTTTTGATCTCGACACATCTGCTCCAAACGAATTCGTACCATCGACAAATATGCGTACTGACAGGAATAAAAACTCATCAATATAGTAGGTATATTAGTCTCGGTTCCATGTACTCGCTTTGGTTGCAATCAGTTAATAGACTCCGCTTGGTCCACTCGGGCCCACGTCTGATTGATATCAATACCTATTTGCCTAATTTGAAATAAATTCCAGGACTGCTTCAAATTATATCCATTTCAATCTTGATGGAGGAAAAAACAACGATAAAGAAATCCAAATTTGTATTATTATGCTTTATTGCTTTACCACGTTTTACCAATCACATCCTTATATCATTGTTAGGATTACAGTCAACACGGAAGCTTTATTTATAATCACACGGTAAAGAAAAAAAATTCGGATAATAATTTTATTGATATTTTTATGCCGCATTGCCTTTGATATGTTTAATACATGTATATTTCATAACAATACCAACATTTATTAGAGAGTATAATTACGTTTTAGCTATTATGTTCATAAATAATGGATCATATTACGTATCTGGTACATCTTCAGTAAGGTTTAATATATATATATTGTTTGATGAAAGTTGAAAGTATCTTTTGTTATATAAGAAGGCCTTGTCCATCATAAAAACATGTCCTTGTTTATATGAAAAAAATGTGTTTAGAAGAGAATGTTTATCACAATGCGCTTACGTTTCATGACTATCTGCCTATCAATGTAGGAGCAATACAAGGAAATATTTCAACAAGTCAGATTGACGTAAATAACTGTAAAATAAGTGGGCAGGATCTTAGTAAGGCCATGTCAAGACTTTGGAGGAAAAATCATCAAAACTGCTATATTTGGCCTTTTTCACATTAATTCCCTTTATATCAAAATGGAAAATTTAATTTAATGATTTTGCAAAATCTTGAGACAATCTCCGAGGCGATTCTTTTTTTTCAACTTTTTAAAGTAAATCTCGATTTACGCTAAGATAACTGTAAGTATCATGTATTAAATGTGGCTTTGAGTTTTATTATTTCCATGTTGAAGGAAGTATATTGATTAAAATGAGAACAACATGATTGCAAAAATTGTCGCCGAGGCTTTGAGGGGATCTTCTTTCAAAGTGAACCGTTAATTGAAAAAAAATTAAAACGGTTAAATATCATAAAATGTAAAAAACTTAAAATTTTAAAAATATCTCTCTCATAGATCTAAAATGGATATTTAAGAAGATAAAACATAAAAAAGACATTAGTTGGAAAATATGCTCGCGATTAATTAATTTTGCTTCATCATCGGTGCAGAGCAGTATGTTGAAAAAGTTAAGCGTGTAATTGATACTTCGTCCAGTTCTGGCCAATAATTCAAATATTCACAGTTAAAATTATTTAGACTTACAGCCGTAGCGATCCAAAAAAAAATGTTGCAAAAGTGGAATTATATGGAAATGTACACTTTTCGATCTATGCCTGCCACTCATTTGATTTGAAGTGGGTTTGAGAGAATAAATGTATCTGAAAAGTATCTTTGCATTAAAGCCACTTAATTCTCATGCCATGGTTTACGAATACCAATTTCTGTACATGACCAATCTGTGGGTTTTCGGAATAGCCACTTCATTTTTCGTGCTATTTGATATCTGCGTAACGTCATGAGTGGCTTTGTACATGTTATGATCTCTTCTATTTCCTTCAATCCGATCAGCCTGTGAAATGCAATCTGTAACGTGGATTTACTGGCATTATATACTAGAGGATTTTAATTGAGTTGATGAGGAAGAGGACTCTTCCAACCCATCCAGTGAAATGGTTCACGAACTTAGTGGAGAAAACAGAGACATCGACAGAGTCCCAAATACTCTCAATGTGGCGATTGAAAAGGGTGTCAGGCAAATTGCAAAAATATAGCTCCACTTTATCGATTAACATTTTAGCCGACGGAACTTAAGCCGTTCTTAACAGCCCTGTGGAGTATGTTTCCGGCATAATAAATTATCTTCATCGGCCGAAGTTAGTTTTACTCAGTTGTAGATAATCAGACAGTTGATACAAGTGATGTTGGTAAGTAAAGCGATAAAGAACTGAAAGTCAATCCGTCAGGTTACAAAGCCTCCGGCACACACACTCGCAGACAGAAGAAGAAAATCAACAATAGGGAATCTGCATCTTAATCACAGGATCATTTGAAGAGAAATAAATGCAGACATTTATTGGCGTATAAGGTGTAGCTAAGCCCAGCTAAAAAGCGAGACCACATCCAAACCGCAACAATCATGCGAATCGCACGACTCTTGTTGGTTATCAGTCGATTTGCCAGGAAATAGGTGACACTTAGCAGGATCTTTCTAGGATGACGAGTGTAATTCCAGAGAGCAGGTGTTGTTAGAAAATATATGAGAAAATTTGGCACTGGCTACATCCGATGCTCGGTAACCGGCACAGCGCTCGCTCGTCACACAGGCGATGCGATTGAGAAAAAAGAAGTAAGACAGAAGAAGAGAAACGATGTAGTCACCATGTACTGTATGAAAGCAGCTATAAGGAGAGAACAGTAGCAATTGCTAGGTTGATCAAATAAAATATTTAGTTACATTTCTCATCAAACTTGACTCCGGTATACAAACCAAATATGAACGTGCAGTTGCTAAAACCACCGAATTGCAGCTACCAGCGGTACAAACATTGACTACGAACAGCCAAGATGCTTGCGTGTATTTGTAGATAGTCTAATCAACCAAATGTCAGCGTTTTCATTGCCAGTGTCCATGGTTCCTTTTTAATCATCCTTAAGCACAAAGTACCTAATTCACCCCGTTAGATGTTGTGTATATATCTGTCAGAAACAATACCTCACAAAAGAAGATCCGTACGATCGCATCGTTCGCAAAACTGTCCATTTCATAAGTTTTCTCGCAACTGCCGGTTATATAAAGTATATGTAATCAGCGGTATCTGTGGTTGTAGTCATCCACCACTGCTGGAACCTTTATATGCATGCTGCGAGTGTGATACGAGCAAGACTTCGGTGGGGGGGACGATTCGCATCCGTCTAGCTCATAACCAGGGCGTGCACTCTTTATATCTATAGAGTTAGCGTCCATATGTATATTGTAGCACGATAGTCGTAATTGTAAAAGTGAATAGTAATTATAATTGTAAACGTTTAGCAGTCGCTAATTTTGTATTGTTGCCATAACACATTTTATGTTTTTGCCACAGTTAAAGTAGTTAACTCCACAGTTAAAATCCAATAAGAAAAACTAATATCCTAACAGAAATTTAAAAGCAAAAATAAAATAATATAGAAAAATTATCTATTTCTTGAACACGTGTACACATTTACGATCAAGAAAGGACGTTCTTGTGATAAAACTGTATTAACAAACCATATTACCAAGTGTCAAAAAAACAGAAGTGTGCCTAAAAAATGCACATTCGAAAAAAAACATATTAAAAATGGTTCTTGTTGATTCAATCGTCGCTAAAACTATGTACTGAATGAAAGGTCTCATTATTCATCTATGAATTGCCGTTTTACCCCATCCCATGTTGGGTCCCTAGATCCAGAGATAGTACGCCCAATTAAAGGTTGGTGGTTACGATCGTCTTTGGGATCCCCTGATTACAGGAAGTCGTATCGATGTGTGATATCAGAATGATATAGGCCGTATTTTATCATTGTCGTCTGAATAATTTTCAGCAATCAAATGTATTTCACTTCCCACAGAGTAAAACAAAAACAACTGGGCCGTTTGAATGGTTACACATCAATATTAGCATAAGTATTGAATAGGGCTTTGCAAGATGAATTATGCTTATACATCAAAACCCGCAGGTTGTTTCACAATTGGTACTTGATGGGGCGTACCGTGCAAGCGCAGGCTTCTCATATCAAGTAGAGTAACACAGTAGACATAATCGGGAACAAGCTACCTTTAGTTAAAGGGTGCTTGTTTGTAACTGTTAGTGGGCCACCTTTCAACCTGGAAGTATGTTTGATCTTGGTAAGTAGCGAAAAGGTATTGTGAAAAGCATTGGATTTGGTGCATCCCTTCCCGAAGGTAACAGCTTCTACCTTTGAATGTTTTAGTTCAGGTAGTTGCATTGATTGCCAAAAAATCTGATTATATCGTCAGATTAAGGGTTAAATCTTACACATGAGCATCGCTTGCAAAATGGCTTAGGCTCAGCCTAGGGGTAACCATCAACAGCCATACCACTGAACAGCCTGTGATTAAGTTGACAACTTTTATTCACAGGCCAGAGAAGCCATGTTAGAGCAACCATTCTAGTTGTTGTTCTCAGCAATTTGTCCTAATCGGCCGTCTACTCTTGTACCAATTACAAGATACACATAAGTGAAGAACTTTGACAAATGTACCCGAGATATGCGGGGAATGGTATGCTTACATGAAAAGACGGCAACAAATGAAAGGCAAAAGAATGCAGTAAGAACGCGGTCAAACACCAAACACATAGAACGGCATTCCAAGGCAATCAAAAGTACAAGAATGATACATTACATTTACTCAATATTTTTAACCGATCCCCCAAAATTATTGAATCTGGGCTAGTATTTAGTATCTGTACTCCTCCATACCGAGGAAGATGCACTCCTTACAAATGATTTTACCAAGAAGGGTTGGCCACCCTACATGAAATGGTTTGTCAATCGTCCCAATAAGTTTCAACAGTTTCCATCTTGCTCATTACCCAGAACAAATTACTCAACACTTGAGAGTATAGAAGTGGCTTAACATGATATTTGACATGCTTTGTAATTTGCTCCAATTTCCATTTAAATCGTTTTTCAAATGAAATGTGGTGTTATCTGCAAATTTTCTCAAAATCATACGTTTTCAGCTAGACAGGCATCCTTTCATCCCCTATTCTCTCTATTTACAGATTTTAAAACCTTTGTATATGTTGGTACCTGGTTTAATAAAGGTCGAAACCAAGCGGACTCTACCTTTTTTAAATGACAGGTATATACACAAGTTGGTATATCACTGTACACGCATGGATCAGCCCATGTAAGTACTTTCTATACGCACATGTTTCAAGTAAATAAATTTATGTGCCTATTTGGTTTTGTACAATAAAAAACTTCACATTTAGAGAATTTAGTCTGATGGATTATAGATGGTACTTTAATGTATAACAAAACAGCACGTAAGTGTGAAAGTGTTACAAGAGAACCACCAAACACTGAAATTATGAGTAAGGATACTGGCCATTGCATTCGTACCAAGATAACATTTTGAAAGCCTTATGTACAAATATGAGAATTAGTTGATACTCAATTGAAGATCATGAGAAGAAAATAAGAAAGAGTGACATTAAGGTTTTTTGAAGCGCGTGTAGCGGAAAATGGGCGATTTACACTTGTTTTGCGCCGTGTTCCACTGTACACATTAATATATGCGACAGGCCCGTAACCAGTGTGGAGGAGAGGGGGTGACAACCACACCCTACCCCCCCATTCCCAAAAAGGCACCCACCTCTCCACCCCCCCCCCCAAAAAAGGGCTTCCAAATTGCCCCCCCCCCCTCTTTTTGGGGGGAGGGCGAACCTTTGGGGAAAAATGGTCCCTTTTGAAAAAAATCCCACTAGTCTAAATAAATCCGGTTAAGGGCTGAAGATGACCATATGTTCCAGAATTAGTATACATTAATTCACTGTAGGGCGAGGTGGGCGGTGGCCGAGCGTGTGGTTCTAATGCGCGTCTGAACCGGCAGCAAGTATAAGATGTAACGAGCGGCCCGGTGTTCGAGCCCCGCAAGAGTCGGGTGTTTCTGCGTTCATTCTCAAATAGTTCCTGTAAGATCAGAAATTGCATAATCAGACGCCGGTTGAACTTTATGGAATTTCTCATCGACTCCCACTCCATGCGTAAAATGTGCAGTGTGTATGCAATGGGTGCCCGGCCCCCCACGCCTAATGGGACGGAGAGTCATGTAAAAAGCGTGGTCCCAGTGTGTCAGGGGAAGTCATTCCCTGAACACGTAAAAGTTGCGGACCTTATCGAAAAGAGTTAGGGGACCATCCAGGGTCGTTTCACTGAACTATCACTCTAGGTCCAGTGGTCCTTCCCACCCGCACTAGGCCAGCGTGGAAGGGAGGCACGAAAAAATGCAGCATGGAAAATGTTGAGGCCTTAGTCCAGAGTGGCTGACCAAAAATGGATGATGATGCATTCACGTAATGCGTTTGTGTGACCGTTTTGTGATTTCGATTACCAATCTAACCTTGTAGGAAATATTTGATGATGCCCAAAACTCCCATTCGACTACGAAACAAAAAAATTCAAGCGTCTGCAGCAAAAAATGGTTGTTTGTACTTGTAAATAATTAAAGTAAAAGTTCTGTGAATAACTTATGTATTTAGCAATCAGCATTTGCTTATGCAAAAAGATTTGTGGTATTTTATTTTTTTACTTTCTAATATTACCTAATCATTACTTAAATGTTGCCAGTCATACCAAAGCATATGTTTGAAATAAGCGTGTTACACATGGCATAGCGTCAGAGGACAGAAACCCATCTCACGTGCAGCTGCGCCTGCTTGGAGGAGTGCTTTGATACAAATTCGAATGCACACAACCCAGCATCGACAGTTTAATTGCGAGGGTTGGTCGTTTGCTCCAGCAGCTAGCAGGGATGACGATGGTCGATATTTACGGTAGTTTTGCGTTTAAGTGGCCATCCCTGTATGTATATGCTGGAGAATCTGATATGTTGCTTTGAACACAACTTAAAGAAACAAATGTGCATTTTACAAGACTTTATGTGAGTGTTGAAGCTTGTTAGGGAAGGCATAGCGATGATGATCATCTGTCCTGGGGGGGGGGGGCTGCGTGACTCATTATGTCCAGACTTAGGCACATGGCACAAAAACGTGACATTTGCAGCAAGATGTATTTTTCACTGGGGTCGGGAACGCATAACAATGGATAAATGTATTGGTTGGCCAGTTTTTTTAAAAAGATTATTACTATCGAAAAGACAAGCCACTGCGTTGGCCTTTCCCATATTGACATAAATTGAAAAGAGACAAAAGAGTTGCAGCTTTGTGTTAATACAATAGTACCACGTGTTAAGGAAAAACACCCTGTAAATGAAAACACCTATTGACTATTATGTAAACTGGTTATAAGGCTTGAACTTACCACAATACACAGTCCTACAAACTAACTATAAGTGGTTATACACTATGAGGCAGGGCATGCTAATCTACCAGGGCTCTGAGTTCAAATAGCCTTGGTGGCAATGTTAACGGACAGCTGGACTATGCATGTTGGGGTATCATAAATATACTTAAAAAAACAGGGGGTTTGTATTTGCAAATACTGGTGATTGGAGATAGTTATTGAAATGCGCCATGGTAATTGAGATTTCTTTAGCTCCTAGTCCCTAAAAATTACTTTTTGCATTTTTGAGCATTTCAAAACAAAAACTTTTTAGTTTTTTTCTTTTTGTCAGATTTTCTCTAAATTTAGGACCTTTTTTGATCAAAACAATTAGCAAAAAGGGACCTTTTTTGACCATTTTTGGTGGATAATCATCACATTTTTTGTGTTTTGTCAAAAAACAACAACATCCTATTGATTTGGTGTACAAAACTTTAAGCTTCATCACTGGGCGGCACCAGCAGGGGAGGGGCAGGGGGAATGTGCGCCCCCTAAATTTTTTGTCGTCTTGACCCCTACCACACCCCAGTCCCCCCCCCCCCCGGCCTAGAAGAAATAAGGATTTTTGGCAAAAAAAGGTGGGAAAATATCAGCGATTTTTGGCCAACATTTTGAAGTTTTTTTCGGGCCAAAATTTTGGGCAGTTTTCCCCAAAAAATTACTTCCCCTCCCTCCCCGTTTTTCCCCCAGAAATTAAGTCTGGTGCCGCCACTACGCGCATGGGGGCTCCCCTTGCCGACATTCCAATAAATTTATTTTGTTGGAGGGTAGTTATTTTGACAAGTTTGTACACTTTTAGACTAGGGGCAAGAAAATTGATTGACATGTGGGGCCTGGGTTTGGAAGCGCCAGCCTTACCCCCATATCCATTTCATTATTATGTGATACCCCGGTCATACGATAACGTCCGTATTATTCCTAGCCTGCTGTCACAGCCACACAAACCATCTCCAGTACAAACGTTTACAATCGTGTAACAACGATTCACCTTGGCAACGACGGCAGCGCCAATTTGCTTGCACACCACGTGCTTAATTAAAATGATGCAAGCAAAATTTAAAATGCCATTCATAACCTAGGGTGTCCCCTGAAAACAAAACGTCATCTCTCAATAACATTTTCTACATCAAATGGTGACATACTCTTTCGTGGAAACCCTCCTAGAATTTTTGTAAAATATGGTTAAAGTTTGCATCAAAATTTCGCATTTTGCATTGCGATGATCAAACTCGTGAGGGATGATGGGTAGTCTGGCAAGCGTCGAATTATCAACGACAAGCATTTTGATAGTCTCAGCTTTAGGAGTCCACGCCGGCGGCGGTACATCTTCCTGAGCCCCTTTTCCCTTGAACCGCATTAACGCCCTCCCGTGCCCCCGGCTATGTTCATTCAAATCTGAGTCAAAAAGTTGTAGCTCGATCTTTTTATGACGAACATAATTTGTTGTAGCGGAAATAAATCTCTAAATAAATCAAAATGGTGTTCTGGAATTGAATTATGTTTTCCAAAATGACTTTTGCCAAAAAGGCACATTCTAAGGCCTATTTTTTGTTTGACATGCGTCTATGTAATATTTAGTACATGGTAGAACATTAAGTCATAGCTTAAAGAACAGAG
>JAMKCH010085387.1:0-48381 GCA_023653785.1 Ophioderma brevispina
ACATCCTGAGTACGCCACCGGTACCCATGATAAAGAATGTTGTTTAGAAATAGAACCAAAAGAGTTAAACCTTTTCTTGTAATATAATATTATTGATTATGAATTCATTTAAACTTTATTTCAATATCATACATACAAAATACAAGGCAAAACAACAACATGATCAAAAGGCCAAATTCACGGAGCGATCGTACCTGAATGAAAGTTCACACGACAAAATATATAACCCTTAAATCAAAGCATCCTCATCCAGTTTCCCCTATAGCATCAAAATCGGCCAAGTACTTAAGAACCATAATTCGAATCTGTAAAGAGACACGAATACATTTTAACGATTTTGTTGAAAAAAATTTATTCATGCTCGACAATGTGTAAACATCACACTCTCCAAATTTCTTTAGCATAAAATGGAGGACACAACCTAAATTTGAGTTAAATATTAGATTATCTTTAATTATAATTGATTTAAATTTTAAGTAAACTTGGATTTGTCCCTAATAGCAATCTAATTAGATAATTTTCGTCCCCTTGAGTCAGAACGTCGATGTCCAAAAAATGGAATTTTGAGGATAGGTGAGTTTAAGTTTGACTATAGCTAAAATATAAGAAAATCAAGTATAAGCAGTGTTTGAAAATCTTGAATAAAGAGGTATTCTTTCAGGCATGTTACTTACATTTTTCAAAGTGAATATGGGTCTCACACTCGTTGATCAAATGGATGGTCGAAAAATGTCCACAAGGCTCTCAGGGACACGATTTAATGTAAGACATTTAGAGAACACTGAAAGGAATAAACCGAACATCTGTCTTTTAACATGTTTAAGAAAGCTATTTAGTATTGTATGTCGTGCACCACGCAATGAAAGTAGGCTTCGTATGGACGATAAAAATTTACTTTTAAGCTATGCAAAAGTCAAAAACTTACCATGTTGGTATCTTTGTCCTATTTGTTCATACAAACATAGATGTTCGACACAAATAATAAAATCCTCAAACGAAAGAAACCAGAGTTTCTTTTCTTTTGGAAATAAAACTGAATAAAAATGTGTAAAGGATTGTTTTGTTTTTAATGGAAATGTCAGTCCCATAAGGAAATTTATAATTATGAGTGGATCGAAACTCATATAGATCTTCCACAACGTGCTTAGAAGCAAAGTTGGGACTGTTGGTTATCTATTTGACAACAACTCTCCAAAATTGCCATAAAGGCTTGGTAATAAATGACTTTTGGTTGGTAAGAATTTTTAAGATTCGTATTTATAAGTTCGTATTATGATAAAGAGTATATGTTCATCTCATTTTTAAAAAACATGTACAATATACTATATTATAGTTAAAGGAAAAAAAAAACTTTTTTAAATGGGGTCCCCCCATGATTCTGAATATTGGAAAATTTGGTATAGTGAAAAGCTTTTTTAAGTAAAGTAGAGACATATAAATCAAAATAAGTTGAAAATTGGTTTTTTTCCCAAACCACCATTGGGACGATTTGCCTTTTATATTAAAATTTTTCCGACCAATAGCTTACTCGAAAAACGATTCCGACAAATCCACAACGCAGGCAAATGGTACTCAAAGTGATGATCATCCATAATTTACGTCGTTGTGAGGACATAATATCGCAGTGTTGCCACTTTCTATAACTGCGATCGCTGTGTTTTTTATATCCATAATAATTAAAACACAACAAAATGATACACAGTAATATGTCATTCTGTAACTTATTTCTAATTTTATTATGACTTTCATTAATCCATCAATATTAACATGTCAGCAATAACAATTCGAGTCAACACGATGTTTGGTCATCACCTTTGACGTCACGAGGAGAGCAAAATTGGGCGTTTGATCAATGAAGCCGTGGCGAAAAAATCCGCCCGTTTCTTCGTATGTCAAAAAGCAAAAGTAAAATTGCCTCTAGTTTTGATTAATTTTACATCAAATGTATGATTTTTTCGGGAATTCGTATGTAGTAATTTTTAAACATATTTTTATGAAGTAAGTCAAACTGAGCTTGACAAAAAAATCTTGACATATTTCCTTTAACCTATTTCTGGCTACAAAACTAACTTTTGCAGCTGCTGATAACTTTTTTCGTCAGTAAATATATCATTTTGTAATATTCCGCTGCAGATTTGGTTCAAATGCGACACAGTTTCGAGTTTCGCGAACTTAGCGACAAAAATTCGGGAGCTGTTGTATTAACATCGTCATGATTTACACTGCTAAAGTAGCTGTGTTCCGATACAGGGCCGGCGGAAGCAAATTGAAAGTGGGCGTCGGGCTAAGAGTGGCTGTGTAAGATGCTTATTTTGGCCCGAAATTATGCTCGGACATGGTCCAGGCCCATAATGGTTCCCCCTCTTCACAAGCGCGAACCTTGCAATGTTCGCTTTCAAAAAAAAAAAACATTCTTTCCCTACAAATTTGATAGAAAACAATTGAAAAAAAGTGCTTATAGTATGATCAACGGTTTTTAAAAAAGTAAACCTAGGTGATGGGTTACACAGATGTTTGTTTAAAGTAAGGTAAAGCATAAATGTTCATGTAGAGTTCATATATGAATTTGTCGGGGGTGGGTTGCGGGAGGGGGGCCTCCCCTCCCGCGCAAAGCGCGAAACCTTGCAATATTCGCTTCTAAAACACATTTTCCCATGTAAATTTGATAGAAACAACTTGAAATTTGTAAGTGTTACTTTACATGTGTTATATTTGCTTTTTAATGATTATACAGAGTGGTCCAAAAATAGTTTACAAGTGTTCTTATGCAATTTCTCAAATGTGGCTAGACATCAAATGATTGAGGATATTTTAATTAACTACAAATCGTGTTTAGTGGACCTGGTGAAAACGGCGTTGAAAACCAAAGCTGAAATGAAAAAATGGCCGCCCTCGGAGAAAGTGAAAAACACTTTGCATGGCACTACAGGGTGTCTCAGAAAGAACGTTACCCTCCAGAACGGCCAGTTTTACTTACTTATCACTTCTTATCCTTGTTTTAGCTTTATATATGAATATGTGTTTTGTGACATATGGTGAAACCAAGAAAGAAAAGGAAAATAAGAAAAACATGATTATTTCCCTAAAATGATGCAAACGTACTTTGTGCACGGCTAGCATTCGCAAAGGGACACCAGGATGGCCAATATCCCAACAGAAAATTTTTAAGACCCTCCTGGCCAATTATACTCTCAAATTTCAAGGTCCGCTGCTGGCTGTTTTTTAGAGTTTTTATTGTCAGTTCTCTACGCACGCAGCTATTTTGCGGCTTGATCGTCCTGTTCTTGACGATCATATCTCTCTCCGTGGACTTCTGCGAGTCTTGCCATGCTCCAGTTTTTTCTCTGTTCTCCTTAATTGCCATCTTACTGGGACCTAACATGACGGAAAACGTTTTATACCATTCACAATGAACGATGGTCCTTTACAACCCCAGAAGAATTCAGTAGAATATGCCATTGTAGAGTTTATCCCCATGCCATTTATTTGGAAAGTGCGCTTTAACCAAATTCATATCTGCCATTATGATTGGAGACGGGTGAGGGGATATAGGTCCACTTAATTCTGCAGAACAAATTAAGTGAATGTTTTCAGGTGCGTTTTTAGCTTACATGCTTCCAAAATTATTAAATGTAGGCTTATGTGTGCCCAATCCATAAGATTACTATGTACATGTTTCTGTTATTGGTAGCCGTTTACAGATGTTTGCAATCATTTTTAGGGAATAGTCAGTTGTTTTGGTTATTTTTTCCTTTTCTTGCTTGGTTTTCAACCATATGTTCAAAAGAGTATTTGTCAATATAAAGCTTAAAACAAGGCTAATTAATTGATTAATTAAGCAAACTGGCCGTTTCTTCTGGAGGTTAACGTTCTATTCTGAGACACCCTATAGTTGCGGATCATTAGCAAGCTTGATACACTTAAACATGAACATGTTTTTGAACAAAACGCCCCCTCATGGGACCTGTAATTTATTACGTTTCTCTAAAAAAAACCCTTTTTCAGTTTTAAATGCCTTATTTTTAGAGCTCTAAACACTGAGCTACTGTACTATCAGCTACAGCTTTCAAAAGTGCCTTACAAGAAAATAATGCAAGTCCCCTTTTAATTTAAAATTCTCCTCCATTGAAATCAACGTTAATTATTTTGTAAATGGACATTTAATTTTGAAAGTGTAGTCGCGTGCTTCAGTCTCTTGGTTTCAGTTTCATGATTGAATGGTGGTCATTATTCGTTACTTTGTGGTAGGCCTCCAGTTCACGCAATAGTATAATTAATATTGTTAACTACGATTGCCCCAGTAGACTTACATGTGTGCAAAGGGGTTTTGTTGACTATTTTTTCTCTACACACGCCGTCATATTGTTATTTGACTCGTTTTCTACGACGTATTTTCCAATGTTCTAACACGATCCTACGTAGGTAATAAATACTCTCAGACGAATTTGATATGTCCACTCCTTTGAGAAATCTTTAATGCCAAAAAAAGTGTAAACCTTTGGACCACTCTGTAGTATGACTTAACGTTTTGTAAAAGTCAATATTGTTTGATGTTTTTTAACAGCGGGCACTGTCACACATTTTCACAAAATAGAAATTTCTTTTCTTTCGCTCAAGTTTGCTCTCAAATGATAGTCAGTCCATTGGAAAGAACAGAGATTTATTTTACACTAAATAACATACCCCAAACAGATACGACGTTGATTTGAGGATAAAGACATCCAGGTAATTTTGTAGGGGCCATTTTTTAAGTTTCATCAAACTTTAAATCACTAATGTGTATATTACTGAATATTTTGACTCTACTCCCTGATTTAAAACCACAAAGGTTTATAGACCGGTCCAAAAACAGTGTACATAGCGTGAGAAACCTGCATACGGCGTGTGTGTTCTTGTTGTTAAACGCCAGTTTCGTCGTCTGTTGAATTTCGCGTCCGCCGGCGAACGCTACTTACAAAATCTTTCCGTTTACCCATATAAGCGGATTTGGTCTTAATTATTTCGTGTGCAGGGCTTTTGTATATAAAGCTTTACAACCATGCAAAAATATCGATTTTGAAAAGTCGTGAGGCGCCACTAATTTTTCAAATTTGCCAGTGTCCTCTTTAAGTTGTGTTTTCCCTAAGCAGAAAGTGTTCATGGAAATGTCGTATATAAATCGGTCTTGGGGTGTGTGCGGGAGCGCGGCACCCTTTGCGTATGTTTTTTCTTTCCCAAACACACATTTTCCATGCAAATTTGATGAAACAATTATGAATAATGCTTATAATTAATAGGTATGATCACTTTTCAAAAGAAAATATAGTTGATTGGTTAAAATTTGTTATATGCAAAGTGGTCATGGATAGTACGCACTTAAAATCGAGAGCTGCCAGGGTGAGTGGGGCAAAGTGCGGAACTCATGTTTCACTTTCAAAACAACATTTTTTCATGCAAATTTGATTGTACCAATTTTATAGATAGTGCATAGACCAACCGTTTTGGCAAAGCAAAACAATTGTTTTTAAGTTTTTTTTGCCCTGATGTGAGCCAGCAATGCAGCCATGTGCCTCCGTAAGCGATGCGGGTTTGGGTGCGTGGGCGAAACTGATGGGTATTTAGTTTTCGAGTCAGTTTCTTCCTAATATATTCTCTAGACCCAATTTAAAATTGCAAGTTTAATTTATAAAATGTATTATATGGCTACTTTCAGTAACGGTCTGAAAAAGATAATTAATTGGTGTAAGGCTTAAGTTTTGAATGAAGCACGTCCAAGTTGGTCAGCGGGCCGTTTCATGCATGCGTAAAGGTATTACAAGATTGGTCGTGCACGTTCAAATGACGAATTTGTCGCGTCATTTCTCAAATCTGTAGAAGCCCTACACTTAATTAATAGTCTGATTTTTTATTTGTGTCAGTTCAATGGCATATTGCCGAGGGTATGGTTTCACTTGGAGGGGATGGTTGAACAGAAATTTAAAAAATCCGAAGATATAGTGGAGTAGATACATATTAGCGTAGGGTCCTTTTATTGTAAGAAAAAGCTCCAATTTTGGTATAACTGATTTAAAGTTAATTTAAATTTCATGAGCACCTTTTGAGTACATAATTTTGATAATCCTCATATTTGTCGTGTCCCTATGTGTAGAAGGTGCAAGATTTGCTAATTAAATAACTTAAATGGCTTTGACTGTATGATATTATCTGGTGTTTTTGTCACTACATCCGTGTAATTCAATCAACCGACATCACTTTCGCTTGAAGAGGTGCCGGCGATCAATAAGCCATGCCTCTTCTCTTTATAACGCACATATGCCATACAGCAAAAGTTCATCAATAAGTTACTGGTCCACATCAATGAACGGATTTAATTCTTATGAATGGCAATCGTATCTTCAGGTAAAGCCATGCAACAATGTTGGCCTCAATCCAAGCCACATCAAGTGGCATTGATTTTCCTGGATAAATCATACCTCTCAGAATTAATAGAATCATCGAAAACTTTTAATGAACTGACACGAATAAAAAATCACACTTAGGTCTGTAATTACTTTTTAAACCGCGCGTAGCGTGGAACAATTTTGCAATTTTATGGGTGATAGGGTATTTTCCAATGTAAGAACCAGGGCATTTTTTTCTGTTTCCACGGGGCAGTTTTTTAAACCTCTTATAAGGTGTGGGTAAAGTTTGTTTTTTTACTGGAAAGTGGGGAAAGTTTTTTGTTTGTTTTTTTGTTTTCTCGTATGGTGGGTGCAGCCCCCCCCCCCCCTTGAAGTCCTAATGTGCTCCCTAAGGGCCGGAAAATTGTGTTTTCTAGTGGGTCTCTCGTGGTAAATGTTCAAGTGGTTTCATGTTATAATTGGTGTGATCAAAGTAAAAAGTAAAGTACTCGTTGATTTCTTTTTTGTATTAATCACGTTCACCATGTACTTGTTCGTTGGAGTTCCTATTCAGCGACACTAGGTGAGGTGCAGAATGCTTGGAAAACCTTTTGCAATGTGTTCGCTTTTCCACAACACATTTTCTCATGCAATTTGACAATTTGAAATATTCAAGTTGTCCTCTATATAATGTTGGAAAGAGTTCCATATGTACTACAAATACAAAAGAGGGAGTTTCACTCTTATATAGAGTGCCTACAGAGCCCACTTCAAAAAGAGTTAAATTTCACACCTTCAAAGAACTTTTTTTGCATCAAATTTTTCTATTGATAATTTACAAAATAAACAACTTTTATTACTTTTTAAATATCAAGAGTAAATTTGAGACTAAAGAACATTATTCCTTGAAGGTATGAAATTTCACTCTTTGCAGATGGGCCCTGTAGTCACTCTTCAAGGGTGAAATGCACTCTGTTGCATTTAGAGAGTGACCCCCTTTAATATCCCCCGGGAAACAAACCGCGATAGGCCCTGCACTGAAAGCGGGTCTATAACTCCTTATATAGGTGGCAACGAAAGATTTAAGGGCATCCAAGGCATTCTTACCTTGTATTTGGCTACAGAAATGCCTTGAAGTGCACAAAAAACGATTTTGATTTGCTTAATTTCAATGTAAAACATGGGCTGGTAAAACCTATAGTCAATTCTAAATTTCACATGTTTGTTACCAAGTAAATTCTCAGTTATCTTTAACATGGGGGGGATTTTTTTTGATCTGAAGCTTTACATAGTGGCAGAATCAGAATTTTTAATTTCTTTTTCGGGACAGTCCTTTTTTTAGCAAGCTCTCTCTGTACCTTTAATTAATCGCGCGTAGCGCGAAAATTGGGAAATTTTATGGGTTTACAAGTATTTTACCTGTCATAAAGTAGGCAAGTATCATTGTCGCATTGATTTTTTTTCGGGCGATTAGGGAGGGACGACGCTTTCCTTGGATCGCCCCTACATATTTTTTGATACCCAACCATATTTATTTAAGACAATCGAACTTTCAATTCCACTTTTCGAACGATCTCCCTCCCCTCTTTCTCTTCCTCTCTATCTCCACTTCCCCTCTTTACTATTACACTCCCTCACTCTCTCTACCTCTCTTTTTTGCTTCTCTCTCTCTTCTCTCTTCTCTCTCTCTCGCTCTTTTTTGTTGCTTCTCAAAAAGTGGTGCTGCGATCGCCCGCACCTGGCGCATAGCTGCGCCGGCCCTGCGATATAAGCTAAAATGCAAGTTTGAACATGTTATTACGTCCAACTGTGAAATCCGGCAGGGGTTTTATGATTTTGTAGATTGAAATACACTCTTTAATTATTTTCCCCATTCGGCAGTTTGTTGGTTTAGGCCCCTCGATTCAAATACGTACGACCAAGAGGTATTGTAGAAAAGAACACAGTGAGCAGTTTCGGTGGGGGAGGGGGTGGGGGGGGGGTGTGTGGTGCTAGTTTTTTGAGCGGGTTTGTTTGTTACTTTTTTTCTGACTTTTTTCCTCTTTTGTGTGTGTTTCTGTTCCCATTTTTTTCCCCCCCCTTGTCGCTCTTCTCTATTTCCTCTCCTACCTCCCTGTTCCCCCCTTCCTGCCCTCCCTTTCTCTTTTGTCCCACCCTTCCTTTGCCCTATTTCCTTTCTCCCCCTTCCCCCTCTTCTCCCCTCTTCTGTTGTCTCAATACATATCGATCGCACATCCGGTGTCCTAGACTAATCTGATAATTTATACCTGCGCACTTTTACGTATTTATCCGAAGTGCCGGCGCACTCTTAGGAAATCCCATGAATGGTGCATGCGCACTTTTTTGGATTTACCCTAAGTGCGCTGCGCAGTTACAGGATAACCTGAAAAGGTGCATGCACACTTATCATGCGTCCTTTTGGATTTTCAACTTCTGCACTAGCTCTCGCTTCTGAAGCATTCCTGGCCATTATTGAATGGGGGGGGAAATTGGGAGGGGGGGGGGGATATTCGGGAGGTACAGCCAGTACCATTAAAAAAAACATAACCGGTATTGCTCAATTGGTAAGCCTGGAGACCGTATGTATTATAATCACAATGACGTCCCCAGACTTGAACGTTTGTCCCGATCTGGTCCCAATTTCCATATGATGTTTTCTCCTTCACACATGCACATGGGGGGTTTTCCCAAAATATCTGATTACAATATTGATATAAAATTGGATCGATTTTAGCCAAATTAATTGGTCGAATCTAAGAGTTGCAAAACTATTGGGCAAGACGCAGTCGAGCCCATATTTTAAAACTCAGAGCGAGACCATTAATATTGGGCTAATCATCAATTTTATCATTATGATGTTTTGGATCCGATATTTTCCCCCACTTGGACCCCTCAAAACCATGATAATGAGTTAATCGGTCCAGCCATTTGTATAGTAGAAGTACTGATGTGTACCAAAGTGGTCCATTGGACAGTGTGCGAGTTACTGTGGTTGATCACATATATATTTGGAGACTATTTTGTTCATAATATCAAAAGAAAACATTTTCTATTCAATTTACTGCGTTTTCAGAAAAAATCTTAGTGTCAACGTCCTATTTTATAATGTAAACTTGTTAGTTATTATGAAAGGGGGCGGGCATTTTGTTACTCAACCCGAATCGTGGAGGTGATTCCACCTAGAATCTTTTCAACTGCATGGCAATATAAAAATGGCTTCTCATACCGGGCCAATTGTTTATAGTCTGATTTTTTATTCCTGTCAGTAAAACGCATATTGTCGATGGTAAGAATTCATTTGGAGGGGGAGGTGTTGAGATAAAAACTAAAAAGTCGTATTAACAGCTGAAATGCTCAACTTTGTTCAACAGAATATGATGCTTTAACCCATTTACATGAACATTTTTGTTTCGAATATGCAAAGGGCTTAAACCAGAATCAATTGAATAGATTGTCGTAAAGTGTGAGACCCTCTATCCTTTGTTTGCGTCAATCAAAGAACGGATAAAGTGTCACGAACATCGAGGCTGGGTGAAGAGGAGGATTAGGCCACGTAAATATTGTAGTTTGTTATGAGTGACCAAAACTCTAAGCTACTTTTTAAAATGATTGGACCAAACTGTCAAATATTATTTCTGGAACAGGATGAATAAATTTAAACGTATCAGATTTTCAATTCTTTTACCATTCCTTAGTGACGTAAAAGAACTTTCAATTGGTGAGTAATGACAACTTATTCATATATTTTCTCATGTTGAATGTTTCAGAGTTTGTTCAAGTTTGTTGTTTGGAATTTATTCAGTGCATTTGTTTTGTAATATTTTCTTCGTGAGAAAAGGGACATTTTTTTAATTATGGCCTTAATTTTATCCGGTATCGTGACATCGAATTTCTATTATAGTGATTGGATAAACCATACAGCCTCTCAGAACGAATGGAATCGTCGACACGCCCCAAAAACTTTTAATGAACTGACAGGAATAAAAAATCCTACTATAATATCTTTAGCTCCATTGTTTACTGAAGTGTATGTGTATCCATTGGTCACTGATATTAGGGAAAGGATATTGAGGTGACATTTTATTAATTTTCAAGAAAATGTGTCAGTTTTATTTGCGGGATCAGACTGATTGTAATAATTTATTATGAATTTACACTTGGACTTGCCCTAGCCCCTCGATGGGGACAACAGAATTTATTATACAGTTGGCTATTTGGTCTACGCCCCATAGTCTATATGACCTTGCAAAAGAGTTTGCACGAAATGCCAAATTTGTAATCGTTCATACGGGATTAAAATGTGTATCGATGAGTTGACATGTGACGTCAACGCCGGGCAATGAACAAAGCACTGCCCGGCAGTATGCGTGAGCACCTGCAGGGCTTGTGCTTTTAAAATTTCGCGCTCAATCAGGCGTGATAAGGCTATTGAATGCTGTAACTATATGGGCATATTCGTCCCACCTCAAACACGTCATTAGACCAGGTGCTAACTTGTGTTTGTAAACATTTATGTCACCTCATCTATTAGTAGAGGCCATATGCGATTCAACCTTGAAAAATTCTAATAAAAGGACTTTTTGTATATTCTCGTAGGGCTATATGTGAATTATTATTATAAAAAAATTTGTCCGGCCTCCTGGCAGCTGCGTTGGTCAGATATTCAAGGTCAAAGGTCAATGACCTTTATAAGGCATATCATGGATCATAACTCCTGAACCATTGGGTCTAAAAGCACAAATGAGGTGTCTATACAAAGGTTTTTGGGGTCACAAACACAATTAGCATATAGGAAAAACGATCAAATGCACCCTACCTTGATTTTCAAAATAGTATGCACTATCTGCCTGAAATTGTACTTTAACTTCGTCCCCCTCAACCATTTTAAAGATGTTAGTTAAGACCTCCATGGATTTCTTGGTTACAAAGCCTCCGACCTTTTGATTTTGGTACAGTTGATTGGTATAAGTCTCCCTTTCCATTAACAAAAGCGTTCCAATAGTCCTCCAATTGATGTCATAGTAAATGTTTTTAAATTAAAGTAATAATCAGGGCAAACTTGATATCTCCGATGTTGCTAAAAATAAGCCACTTTTTCTATTTTGATTTAAAAATACAGGATGTGTGAATTTTCTAGGTGTTTGGGTTGATATATTCAATGGAAAATCAGTTTTGTACGCATACACGGAGGTATTAAGTGCATAAAGCATATACTATATTTGATAGAAGGAAAAGACAATATTATAAGGTGCAACCATCCCTTCCTCCAAAACTGAGCCTTGTCTATATACCACTACAAAAGGTAAGGTGGCGTGACAGATTATTGTGCGAAAAGAAGCAAATGATGGCCCAAGATTAGATGCGCCATTATGTTCAAATTATTTATGTATTTTAGCTGGCCGGATGATAACCTTGTTCTCAGTGGTAAACACGCCCCACGTTCCTCCGCCAGGAAGATAAGGTCCTCAGACCTTCAATTGTGGACTTTGCCAACGAGGCAAGGAGTTCCATTCAGCATACCTGTGACCTATCAAACAACCTACAATGGCTGCGTTTAAACACCCTGACAATGGATTCGTTTAAACACCCTGACGATGGATGCGTTTAAGTGGGGGGCTGACCAACCTCCGTGGCTCGTCAGCACATAAACGTCCTCGAGTTGTTTCCCGTCTTTCTGGCATTGCGGCACTGGCTCCCCTTGGTCAGGGTTAAGGTAATTTTTTGTCTGCTTGTGACAATATTAAGGTGGTGACATATAAACAGGAGTAGTTCATCAGTGCCCCAGCCTATGCAGGAAGATTCCTCGGCTATTCGGGTGGTGCCGAGATTGGGACATCGTCTTGATCGCCTCCCGTTTTTCGGGAGTGGGACAATGGTTGGCGGACAGTCTCCCAGGATGGTCCCTAATCCCAGACACAGCCAAAAGTCAGAGGGCCGTCGGTTTTTTGGAGTGGCAGCTCTACTTGAAGTTTGCCACACAATCTTCTAGATGGTGGACCCTCCACACGGTGATCTGTTTCTCCTCAGTCATGAATCGTCAGATTGTGGCATAGGGGCCTCTCTTGGGAAGGCCCGGACTCCCGGTCCGTCAACGGACGCCCTGGCAGCGGACGTATGATGATAGCATGCTTCTCCAGGTGGCCATGATCCCAAGTCCTCGAGTGGCTCTGTCTCTAGACTGCCTGGTCCTGTGGTAGCCCATTATGGCCACGGCAGCTGTGGTTTCCGGCAGCTAGATATGCTTGTAAGGGAAACCGGTCCATCTTCCCAAGGGAGGGGACCTGGTTAGAGGTCGTCCAGTCGACCGTCTTTCATCCCAGAGGCACCAACCCATGCTCCGAACCTTTCTGGTGCATTCTGCAGACTGTACACTGACGTGGAACTCTCTGAACAGGCTGCCATGCTCACACTGTTCAGGCAAATCAACAGAAGCATAGAGAGTTCGATCCGTGCACTTTCTGAGACCCTAGACAGGTTGGCAATTTCCGAAGAAAGTGGGTTAAACTTAGTGTCCTGACTGTCCGAGTTTCTTTTTTACCGAACTGCCACAGCCGACCCTAAAAGGGCTCGGTGATGGCATGATTGGTTCTTGCAGTCCCTTCTTGTCCAATCGGTGAGGGGTATGTTTACGGATCGTCCCCGGTTCATAGCCTTGTTCCGGAGTGGGACTTGCCATGGTCATTAAAAATTCTTGGTGTAGGAACAGTTTAAACCCAACCGAAAGCATAGAAAGCAGACGAGGCCCACCACCGCTTGAGCGCAAAGAGGTCCCTATTCTTCCACATGCAGGCTTTGTGGCCAAGAATCAGACTCTCCCTTTTACCCCGAAACCGGTGTTTCTGCCACGTCTCCCCATAGTTCCAGACCGGGTTGCAGACAGCACAGAGAAGCCTGCAGCAAATGGCACATTGACAGTTGATTTCTCAGTCATCTGAAATACACACAAAAACACCGTGATTGGTTTACTGGCTTCTTGGTTAGGGTATATGGTTCTGGGCTTCTAATCAAGATGCCTTCATCCCTACATTCTGAACAATGTCGGTTGGAGTTGTACTTCCACATTCCAACAAGTCTAGTTGATGCATGTGTTAGTCAAGCGGAGAGGGCCGGGTGTCGCCGTCCAATCCGTCTTGGCTGATTGACGCTAGCACCTTGACCCAGGGCATTAGGCGAACTATGGGCGGGTCTTTGACAGGGGTTGCGTTGGCGTTGGCCACCTTCTGCGACCTTCTTCGCCACCGATTAAGCCATGCAGTGGTACTCTGTGCAAAAGGTTATGGAAGGAAGCTGGCACTATAGTACAGTGTATTTCCCTCTCAGAGTGAGAAGGCGATACACTTGAGTATGATACGTACCTCCCTTCACGACCTTATGGCGCTCACGCAATTTGGTATTCTCCACCTACACAAGGCCGTTGGAAGGATTTGGCTGATTTTTTTTTGGTGAGAGAAACAATTTTGCCGGAGGTTGCATCACAGCGCCACTTGATGTGGTCGTGGTATTTGGTGCTTTGCCTGTCCTGACCTATTTGGGGTTGTGTCATTTTCAGTGGTATTGGTTTGGGTTTTTAATATACCCAATGAAATATTTTTCAAAAAGGTCTATCACTATTACCACACTAATTAAATCACACCGGACTCATCGATTCGAGGATCTGTCCCCGAACAAAATTCACTGATTTGACAATTAAATGTAGCTGTTTTCATTTATATATTAAGGTCAAATATTGTTGTTTAATTTTGGTACAGACTGACGAATTGGCTAATTTTACGTTGAGAAAAACTTGTAAAAATTCGGTTAAAAGGCTTTCCATGCTGAAAGCAATGATGGCTGCATTTGTAAGCCTAAAATATTTTTATTGTTTTAATTGAGACCCCAAAAACATGTGTAAAGACACACCTTTTGCTTCTAAGTCAATGGGTGGCTGAGCAGTTGTGACCCTTATAAAAGTTATTGACCACCCAGCACTAGAGGCCGGACAAATTTTTTAATAATATTCATATAGCCTACTAAATATACAAAAAGTCCTTTTATTAGAATTTGTTTCAAGTTATATAGGACATAGTTTCAAATTAAGCCTCTACTGTTACGGTCCTCCCTCAATTCTCCACACGTTTCATATAGAAGTCCCATGGCTGCAAATGAAGTACTGCCATTCATTCCGTCAACGCTATTGCACTCAACGCCATACAGCCCGTGCAGCATCAATTGTTAATACCTCCTTTTGCATCCATGAGACTTCTATATGTACCTGCTACCCAAGAAGGTTGTTTAAGGTTTTGTTTTTTTTGTGAGAAAAACTATTTGGTGGATGAGCAAGGGTCGATCACTCGCCCTGTATGCAGTTTCGGGAGTTGGCTTATTTTCACAAGTGGTAATGAAGGCGTTTGACTGCGGTCCAAATGAAATATTTTTCCCAAGAATGGTTAATTAGTTACATGATACCACTGATTTTACAATAGTATTTTATTTGGCTGTTTTCACATTATGTTTGTTTATTTTTATACTTGGTACAGACATCGAATGGCTAATTTATGTTGAGAAAACGTGGAAAGTTTTTGATTTAAAAGTCTTTCTAGACTGGAAGGATATAAGGACTTCATTTTTTAGCCTCAAGACTTGTTTTGATGGTGTTTATTGACCCCAAAACACGGGTATCACCCACCTATTTGCTTCTAGCCAATTAGGATTAGCCTGTTAATAAAACCCATCATAGGCCGTATAAAGGTCGTTGACCTTTGACCTTGAATATCTGACCACGCAGCACTAGAAGGCAGGACAAATTTTTTGGTAATTAATTCCATATATGCCTACCAGAATATACAACAAAGTCTTTTTATTAAGCATGTTCAAGGTGGTATAGGACATGTTATATTTACGCCTCTACTATATAGACATGTTCATTTGTTCTACCGATAAAAAAGGTATAGTTGCTATATCTAGGACAACTCCTTCAACATAGTCTAAAATGGTCAAGTCCCCATTCTGGGGTAAAAATTATAATGCAACAAAAGATTTCTTTTCAAGTGGGGTTAAATTCTTCATGCTTATAGATAGTAATGTAAAATTATCTTAATCGTTTTTTGTTTTTGACCTTGGGGATATACATAAGGAAAATATGTTAATCCACAATGTCTATAGGGGATAGCACTTTGGCCTCTGTTTATCTTTGATCTGTTAACATAAATGTAGCTTTCCTGTTGTAGTAACATTCCCATACGACAATTTGAAACCAATCGATCAATATAAAACTTGGCTCCAGAATGACAAAATTGCAACCTCAAGATCTGGAATCAGCAGGTCCATGTTGCCCCAACCATCATTTTGTGCAGACTCTTTTTGTCAGGTTCATATGGGCCTACACAGGACTATAAATAAGACGCTACACTTATCACCCTGTCATCTACGGCAAATACACTCCCTTGCATGCAACATAACCTCTACGCTTGATATTGACAACTTCAAGAAAACTCTAGCCCAAAATGTGTGTGAAAAGTTAAAAACACAAAACATGCACAACATTCAAAATTTCAGTATCATTCAATTAATTTAATCTTAAAACTAAACCCAGTAAAAGAAAGATAAACAAAGATAAAACAATTTGTATTTATATACCAGTTTGGTTTCAAGAAAAAGTAACCCTTTAAAACATCCATGTCAGTTGATATCTGAAATTATATTTAAATTATTTAAAGCAAACGTAATCATTAAGACTGGATTTAAAGTTTAATTCTTCTTTGCCATTTTAAAGGAGAAATATCGCAAATTAAATATCGCATACATGCCTGATAGTTTAAATCATTTTAACATTTCTACCTTACTAGGTCTAAACGAATGCACCCTCAGGCACTAAACGAGTTGATTTAACTGATCTGACAAATGGATCCCAACTAAGCTTCGCAAATGCATAAGTTGAAGGCCAGAATTAGATACTAATTTAAACAACAATTTCTTCCTCAAACGGAACTACTTACATTTCAACAATACTTATTTGCATACATGATATTTGTTATCTGTATAAACTGTAGCGAAAACGTGTTTCGCGAAAATTAAAACTAATATTTATTACAAGAGGTATCAAAATGATTGATTTATTCCGGTCTATGAATTAAAAGCATGATAAATAAAAAGTAAGGTCTGTAATGGACCTATTCTGTTTGGTGTAAGTAGGTCCCGTACACCTCGGTCTTGATAGTATACAAATGCTACATGGTGAGAGGAGAAGTAGGGCACACTATTTCCCCGAGGTAACTGGCTATAGACCTATCACCCCCAACCCGGTGTGAAAGCAACTATAGTCGGCGGGAGCCATAGTCCGGGCTCCATAGACGATAACGGAATAAAGCGTGAAACTAATGTTGCGTGAAGAGTCAACTGAATTGAGTACCCTATTCCTTACCATTGTAGCCGGACTGTGAGTACGCCAGACTATAATTACTTCTACACCGGTGTTATAGTGAGGGGTGATGGGCTCGTAGCCAGTACCGAGGGATAATAGTGTGCCTATTTCCCCGATATAAACCATGCTGTATTTGTTTTATTACACATGATTGTGACTCTGTGGATGAGGTATGGAAATAGGCCAAACTATTTCCCTAGGGAAATAACACTTGTAATAGGGATCGGTCAATGAATTTCCATAATTAGTTCATGGATATTCGTGAGGTGTAATAATTACAGGTATTTTAATGAAATCCATGACAAACCTATCATATATACGAGTAGAATAAACTTAACTAGTTTACTACTTGATACAACCTGTAGTTAGTATGCGTCCAAGTTTAAGAGAGAGTTCATATCTACAGTCACTCCCCTTTCACGTGCAAGTTCTTTTCGTCAATACTTGGTACATGCATTACTTTTTTAAACATGCTTGGATATATATAATTTACAGAAAGTGCTACACTGTGGTACGGAAAAAAGTGCCAGTTAGTATATAATAATGAAATGATTAACCCTTTAATAACATTTTAAATCTTTTCCCTCTTGAATTGTTCAATAGTAATGGGCTTTTCTGATGAGATGTTTTACCGCTTCTCAGTGGTTCCCATCACCATACTTGCGTCTATCCTTCTGATGTTCCTTGTTGGCTGCAGGGTCTGTAAAAAACAAATTGTCAAATGGTCAGCAAATTTTGACAATATATTTTAATGGACAATCTAGTGGCAGTTAGTTTTGTATAAAGGCCGAAGGATTTTTTTAAAGATCCTCTCATTCATTTTATTATCGGTTGTGTTTTTCTTTGTTTGAGAGATCTTCGTCAGACAACATGTTTCCAATCTTGATAGAATGGCCTTCACCCCAAATCCTGTCTGTAAAGATTTGGCTGATATTTTAAATCCGTGTTTAAATGTGATAGCTCAAAACGTGATTTTGGTAATCCACAATAGAGTAGACAACTTAATATTGGTCGACCAAACAAGGCAGCATTCCGCTCAACATCCAACCAAATGTAGTCTCATTGCCCTTTAATGTAACGCCAATAGCCTAGTTTCCTTTAATGTTTGCACATCGGTGATTCCCCTACATCACATAAACAACACATGGATCCATAATGTTTCTTGTGCGTGTGTCAAGATGGACGGCTAGCTGCACCGTAAATAAAATACTGTGGACTTATAACCTTTGGGCTTCAATTATTGCCTCCCATAAGGTTTTATAAGTGGCGACTAGCGTTGGATAGCACACAAGAGCAACATGGGGGCCAAAACGTTTGCAGTAAATGAAGCCGTGTCGATCGCAAAGTTGGCCGTTTGATGACTATGTTGAGAGCTCGAATTTTTTAAAGGGCCCATGCCACTTAAAGAAACAAGGATTCGCATCTCATTTCGTATTTGATGCACCACGTTCGGTCTTTTGAAAAGGACAAGTTGCAACAGATAAAGTGGCAGATAAGACATACGACGAACTCGTAAGGTACTTACTGATCATTTTGTGAAAAAACCGAAACGTCATCGCCGAGAGAGCAAAATTCTACAGAGGTCGCAACCAGCGCGACAACGAAACGTTGCCGAATTCGCGGCGGCACTACTTCAATTGAGGCATCGGCGAGTGTGGACTTAAAAATGTTCATTTGGATGAGGCACTCCGGGATGCATTTGTTTTGGTGTGAAAAGTGCAAATATGCAAAGAAACTTCTACCAAATTAGAACCCAACATTCAATCAGTGATAGAGTTGGCCCAGTTGATTGAACTGCAGACAAAACCATGCGCGAAAGTCCAGCACCCACTCTTGCAACTGCTACAGCTAACGGCAGCTGTACACAATCAATAACCAACTGGTCAGGCTGGTGGGGCATGGTAAACCACAATTTACAATAGGTCCACGCCAAAAATTTTCTAGATGGTGGGTTGTGCACTATGCAACCAGTGCAATCACAAACTTAACAAGCGTCATATTGTTCTAAGGTAGGTCACTTGTCTAAAGTTTGCCGATCCAACAAACATGTCAAACTCAAAGTCAAGTTTCGACTAACCAAATGTTGTCCCGTTGAAGCTAATGACAGTCCACCCTTGCATACCGTGGATGTAACAGACCTTGAATTATCAGAGTTAGGCATGTATAATGTGAGACCGAAAGATTATCACATTGATGATGATGCGATTGTCGTTGAAGTTGGCATCGCTGGTCAGATTATGGGATGGGGTAGACACGGGTAGCGAAGATGTCTACATTCCCGAAAGACCTGTAAAAGAATTGTTCGCATCACATACCATTGAACCCTCATGGCCCAATCTCCTGTTTATAATGTCATCAGTTAGTATTGTCTTGGACAGCTACTGTACAAGTGACATACCAGGACAGAGTGGGAGTTAGTGCGCTAGTGGCTAAAGGTACAGGGACACCACCCATTTTGGGGCGTAATTGGCTTAAGGAGATACGCCTGGATTGGAATTCACAAGTTCAGATATCCATCTGTACACCACTTGGTATGATTGGGGGTGCAGAGTGTATGCCAGTAAGCAATGATGCGTGTTCCAAGAACGCTTGGGTACGATGAATCTGCATACCGCTAAGATCTGTATGCGTGAAAATGCCACCCCAACCATTTCATAAGCCAGGCCTGTCCCTATGCCTTAAAGCCAGAAGTCGATGCCCTAATTGATCAACTGATTGCCCAAGGTCTTTTATTCCCGAACCTACTCCGAAATGGGCTCCCCATGTGTTATAGTGCCCAAAAAGGATGGCACGGTTAGAAATTGTGGGGACTACAAGAGTACAATTAACCCTCGCGCTATATTTACAAATATCCCTTACACAAACAAGACTTTATTTACTAGGCGTGCTGGTGGTAAAAAATAACTTACTCACTACATTGGACTGACGCAGGCTCTCAGCAGATGGAAGTGGATCCCGATTCGCGGAAATACCTGACCATGCACTCACCGGTTTGTACCCAGTATACGAGGCTTCCATTTGGAGTGTCTAGTGCCCCCAGTATATTCCAAAAGGCCAGGAGCAATTTTTGCAAGGCTTGGGAGATGTGATTGTGTTTCCTCGATTACATCTGACTCGGTAAAGATAAGATGAACATTTGCAGCGTCTGATGGCGGTTTGTTCAAGACTTGAAAAGCCGTACGGGACTTCCAGTTAAGCATGCCAAGTGGCAAAGTTTTTTGCAACCGAGGTTACGTACTTGGACATTTGATCAGTGAACGCGTTAGCTCGCCGTCTGCAGATAAAGTACGCGGAATCGCTGAAAAAGCACCTACATGTACACCACAGCATGTACAGGAACTCCGATCCTTTCTGGGAATGCTCCAGTACTAGGGAAAGTTTATTCCCCACTTGAGTGAAACTAGTGCAGGGGGGCGGATCCAGACCTCACTGGAGGGGGGTGCCAAATATTTTTTTATTTTGCTTGGATGTAATGGCCTGCGTAGCAGCCAACGTGCGCCGGCTCGGGGGTTGTGCGGAGATGGTTGCCCCCTTCCGCGCGAAAGCGCGGAAGCTCTTCATTTTTCTCATGGCAATCAAACTTTGTCCCACTGTAGTGTGAGGGTAAATGATTCATTATCACGTATATTAATTGCGGCCTGGAAAGAGTTCCATTGTTTTCAGTGACATTGATCAGGCTTCGAGTATATAATTTATATCACAATTAACAGTGGAGTAAACAGTTCAACGTGCCGAGGCACGGTGAGTTTTTGATATGAACGACGCAGAATGTCAAGTAAAGTGTAAGATAAAGAATTATGTAGCAAGGGACAAGCGTCCTAAACAAATATCCATGAGTGCAACTGGTTTTGGGTGGAAAAATATTCTATAAGGGGGCCGTTTTGATATTAGAGTGTATCAATGCGCATGGCTACAGAGCGCATAGCTCTGGAGCCATGGCGCGTATGTTTAAGGATATTAATGTTTGATGAGATTAATTTGCAGGGAAGTTTCTTCTGGAGTTTTGTGTACATTCAATACAAAACCAAATTCAAAGCACAGCTGAAAGTCATCACCTGAAATTCTGGATGTAAACCAAGTTGATGGTGTCACATTCGGAACCCCATGTTATTGCTGCGTTAAAGTTTCAAATTCATGCTGACATGACACTGCTATATTACTGTTTTCATGGCTATCACTAAGGAGCATTATTGTGCATTGATTTGAATTTTGAACGATTTTGAAAACAATTTAGGATAAAGCTTACCCCGATGCTGGTATGTACGGTCATTGAAAAGTCCCTGACACTATGACTTGAACGGCATTGAAAATATTATATTTATTAATCTTTCCCTGGAGAGGCCAGCGCACGGATAGTGTTGAAAAACAAAGGAACAACCATGTGTGCGCCTGGCCGGATTCGAACAGGCGACCTTCGTATTAACATGCACTACGCTCTAACCGACTGAGCTCTCAGCGGTTCGGTAGAAGAGCGATAGATACAATCTATAGGTGTTAGGTGTAATGTGTCTTTACTAGGCCTTCAAATGCATTGAAACTAGTCTTTTCTACAGTATAGTCTCACATTTTGATCGTTTACGCTGTGACAACGGAGTCAGAGGCTTGCTGCTTTGCCGTACTGCAGTTATAAACGGTAACGAGATGAATAGTTTTGGTGTCCACGTTTCAGGACCTAAGGTCACGGGTCAGTATCAAGTATCAGTTTGCTCTTCGGGGCGACCGATATATATCAATCCGACTCATGTTAAATCAAGGTCTGTACATTGGGCCCTCTGCCCAGAGTGCTAGTATTTTTTCAAAAAGCACGGTTTATCTGTCTACGTACAAAATTACCGCCTTTTCCCTACTGATATCGAAAACCGACGTACGGATGACGATAATCGGTTGATTTTTTCCAATGTAAGGACACGTACGTCATTTTTACCTGAATTGGTCCCCCGAAGCAAATAAATAACCAATCAATGCCGTGACGTCATCAAATCTTTATTTTTTCCAAAAAATTTGGCTGTTTATTCCCATAATAAAAATTTATATATTTTTAGGAAACTGATTTCATCTGTATATTGTTCTTCTTTAATAATTAATATTCAAATTGTCCCCGAGCATGAAGTGAAAAGATGGTTCCATAAGTCTATAAACTGAAAACAAAGTCAGCCGGCTAAAAACCCTTACCGTGACTGAATGAGCAGACGGAACACCGTTCTTGAGTTAATAGCGGGCTACAGCCACTTGCGCGCGCTGCGGGGGTTATCTCGAGAAGCTTCTCTCGGATTTCGTGAATGGATGCACCATTAGACTTCAAGGGGGGGGGGTTGGAAGTTTGGGGTGAGGCCAAGTTTTTTTTCGTTGGCTTTTGGCAGGCAGGTTTTTTTTTTTCTTAAGTCATAGGCTGGATTTTGTTTTTGCCTACTTGAGGACGTATTTTTTTTTTTTTGGTGGCGGGTTGACTCATTCGGTCATGTTGTTTTATTGAAGGCCCCTGCTCTTTGGGGGGGGGGCGGGTTTTAGGTAATAGTCATGGGACCTTGCAAGTAGGCCTATAGCGCGCGGGGTGTGCTGCAGGGAGGGGGTTGTGCGCAGAGCCTTTGCAATCTTTACTTCCCAAACACATTTTCCTGCAAACTTGATATAAAAACCACAATTTGAAATTTCTGAATGGGTTCACTTTTAAAATGCTTGTGATATTGAGTATGCTCATTTGTAGTTAGTAAAATATAGTTGAATGGGTTAAGTTTGGTTTTGTAATTAAGCATCAAGTGTTCATCGCAGATCGTATATGAAGCGTCCGGGGTGGGTGCGGAGGGGGTATCCCCCTCCCCTCGCGAAGCGCGAACCCTGCAATATTTGCTTTCCAAACACATTTTTTCCCATGCATTGGACATAAACAATTGAAATTTATAAGTGGTTCCCTTTTAAATTCATTGGTATGATTAGCATGTTTTAAATAGTTAAAATATATTTGATGGTAAGTTTTCTTTGAATTTCAAAAGTGTTCATGGAGAGTTCGTAATCAAGCTGTCCCTGGGGGTGGGTGTGCGGGAAGGGTGTCTCCCCCCCCGCCAAAGCGCGAACCCTTTGGCAATTTCACTTTCCAAAAAACATGTTCCCAGCAAATTGGATTGAAACAATTTGAAATATTGCTGATAAGTACGATCAACTTTTTTGGAAGTAAAATATAGTTTTGATGGGTAAGTCTTGTTTTGAATAAGCATAAAGTGTTCATGAGAGTTCGTAAATCAAAGCTTTCCCCGGGGTGGGTGGCGGGAGGGGTGTCCCCCTCCCGGCGAAGCGCAGAACCCTTGCTATATTTACTACTTTCCAAACACATTTCCCCATGCATTGATATAAACAACTTAAAATTTATAAGTTGGGTTCACTTAAATTATAGGTTTGATCCATCATTTAAAAAGTAAAATATATAGTTGATATCATTTTTGTTTGAATTAAGCATTAAAGTTCCTTCGAGCGTTCGTATATCAAGCTTTCCAAACACATTTTCCATGCAATTTGTAAAGAAAGAAAATGAAATAATGCTTATAGGTATGATTAACAGTCACAGTTTAAAAATTTCCACCCAAAAAATAAAATATAGTTGATGGGTTAATTTTGTTTGAATTAAGCATGATGTGCCCATGCAGAGTTCGTATATTCAGCTGTCCTGGGTGCTGAGGGGGTCCCCTATCCGAGCGGAACCCTTGCATGTTCCTTTCCAAACAACATTTTCCCATGCAAATTTGATAGAAACCAATTTTAGATAATGCTAAAAATAGTTAAAATAAGTTGATTGGGGCGTATAACATTGTTAGGCAAAGTGTTAATGGGATAGTGAGTATATATCAAGTGCCGGGTGTAAGGGCGGCCCAAATTACGGAACCTTGCAATGTTCACTTACAAAACACATTTTCTCAGCTAATTGATGGTAAAACAATACTTCTTTTATTAAGGGCATGACCAACTGTTTTGCAAAGCCAAATCAAACGGTTTACTGATGTAGGGCCGCAATGCAGCCATGTGCCGCATTTAGCGATGCGGGTGTGGATCCAGCCGAAACTTTGGAGTATTTAGTTTTCAAGGCATATTTAAAATTGTCTACATTATATATTGTTCCGGGACCTTCAGTTAGTGGATTCATGAAGAGTTTGCTTTGACATATATGCATACAAAACCCACAATGAGCTATAATATCAGAAGTAGTCTGATAGTGGAAGTGCGTCTACTTTTGAAAATCAAAAATGTGCTGACAGAAAACAGTAAGTTGCACGTATTGGGGTAGGTATTGGACTTTGGCATTGTGAGAAAAATTAACTTCTGTCACGTTTTGGATAGAGGGAGCGGTGTTTAGAGCTATAAATGGATATGTTATGTGTTAGGGGGGGGCTGGCGTGACTCATAGTCCAAGACTTAATCACATGCCACAAAACACGTGACATTTGAGCACGATGGTATTTGCACTGTGTGTCGGGAACGCATAACAATGTATAAATGTATTGGTTGCCCGTTTAAAGGTTATGTCGACTATCGAAAAGAAACGCCATTTGCAGTTGGCTCTTCCCATATTGACATAAATTGAAAGAGGACAAAAGAGTTTGCCTCAGTGTTAACCATAGTACCACGGTTGTAAGAGAAAACAACCCTGTACAATGAACAACTATGACATAGTATGTAACTGGTTATAAGGCTTTTGAACTTTACAACAATACACAGTCCTACAAACTTAAACTTATAAGCTGGTATGCCACTAATGAGACAGGGATGCTAATCTACAAGGGCTGAGTTCACTAGCCTTGGATGTGCACTGTTAACAGCAGCTGACTATGCAGTTCTGGGTATCATAAAATACATACTAAAAACATGGGGTGTTTGTATTTGCTTCATATAACTGGTGATTGGAAGTATTGAAATGGCGCCAGGGAAGAGATTTCTTACTCATGTCCTCTAAATGTTCCTTTTTGGACTTTTGAGCATTTCAACACAAAAACGAGGACTTTATTGTTCAAGATTCTTAAATTTAGGAACTTTTATCAAAACAAGTAGCAAAATGTGGACCTTTTGACCATTTTGGGGATATCATCACTTTTTGTGTTTGTCAAAAAAAACAACAAAACCTGTTTATTTAGTGTACAAAACTTTAAGCTCCCAGTGGAGGCCACCAAGCGGGGGGGGCAGGGGAATTTGCGCCCCCCCTAAATTTCTTGAAACCCCAGTCCCTCCCCACCCCCCCCCCCCCCCCGGCCAGAAGAAAAATGACGGAATTTTTGGCAAAAATCAGCGATCTCCAATTTGGGAAGGAAAATACAGCGATTTTGGCAAACATTTGGAAGTTTTCGGGCCAAAATTTGGAAGTTGTCCCCCAAAAAAATTAACTTCCACTCCCCGGTTTTCCCCAGAAAATGAGTCTTGCCGCCACTAACGCTCATGGGGGATCCCCTTGCCGACATCCGCAATAAATTTATTTTGTGGAGGTTATTTTTGACAGTTGGACACTTTAGACATAAGGGCAAGAAATTTGATTGACATGTGGGGCCTGGGTTTGGACGCGCCCAGCCTACACCCATATCCATTTCATGGTTATGTGATACCCGGTCATACGACACGTCGCGTAATTATTCCCAAATGCTGGTACAACACAAAAACCCTGTCACAGTGTACACGTTACAATCGTGTAAACAACGATCAACTTGGCAACACGGCGCGCCAATTTTGTTACACCACGTGCTGACACATTAAAAATTGATGCAAGCAATTTTAAATGCCATTAAAACCTAGGGGTGTACACCTGAAACAAAAACTGTCATCTCCAAGAACATTTTCTACATCAAATGGTGACTAATCTTTCGTGGACAACCCTAGATTTTGTAAAAATATGGTTAAAGTTGCAAGCAAAATTCGCATTTTGCATTGCGATGATCAAACTCGTGAGGGATGGGATTATGGGGTAGTCTGGCAAGTCGAAATTAATCAACTACAGGCATTTTGATTAGTCTCCGCTATGAGTCACGCAGGCGGCGGCAGTTATGGGTTTGAAGTTATTCGCCAGGGCGAAGGTTGTTTTGTTTTTTTTTGTGAAGGAAAAAGGTGGATTTGTTTGGATGAATTTGAAGGAGTTATTTCAGGAAAGAATGAAGTACATCTACGATTTGCCAAGTGAATATTCCATGTTCCTAAATGGGGAGTAGTTCATATTGAGGGAATGTATTACTATAATGAGTATGCTCGGAGAGAGGTGATGAATAAAATGTAAAAAAAGATTGGAAATCTGAAGGCATATGGCGATGATTTTTAACAGAGAACATTTTAGATGTGTACTAAAGAAGGCTATAAATTGTTGTTGTTTGTATCGGACCCGAATGTTACCTTTTTGCGAGATGGTTTTGACTTGCATTGTGGACTGAAGAATGTACATAAGAATCAAGGTATCAAATCCAATATTCCACAATGCATTGTGTCAAATTATCTTAAATAATGCTGGTAAATACTGTATAACATCGCGATCTATATATGCAGTCTAATACCTCATCTATTGTATTATGGGATATGGTGAAATTGATTAAATGATCTAATCTCATATTGTGGCCTCTTTAATCATGCTTTAATGATATGTGTAAATGCTTTAATGGTATGTGTAACAAAATCAAATATCCCATAATACATTGTGACAAATTATCCTGAATACGTTGGTATAGCAGAATCGTTACAGATGTGATGTCAAAACCTCATCTAAGTCCATATTGTGTTATGGGATATGTGTATTGTGTTGAAGGACATGCCTGAAATACATGCATCATAATCCTTTAATTGGCCTTGGCCACTTAACGTGCTCCAGGGGCTTCTCTGCTATAGGCCTACTGTTTATTGTCCTAATTGACAATGTTTCCTTTTTGCTAACTAATAGATAAAAAAATAATTAATTTTGCTTTTGGTGTGGACAGATTTAGTTATAATCCAAAAAAATTTGTAATTAGAAAAATCAGCCCAATTGATATCTTAAACATGACATGCTGTCAATATAGATTTATTTTTTAGAGTATTTGGAAGACCATGTCATGCAGATTAGAAATGAAGGCCCAGTAATGAATCAAAGCAAAACAATGCACAAATTAAAAGTAGCTCTAGGGATACAAACAGCAAATAATGATTGCTGGACATTTCACAAAATATGAAATCGTCAATTTGCTCTCAAATTGATAGTCTAGGCCATGGAAGAACAGAGAATATTTTACACAAAAAATAAATACCCCTAAACAGATAGGGGACTTCGACCTATGAGGATAAAGGACATCCAGGTAATTTGTAGGCCAACTTTTAAGTTTTCCATAACTTAATCAAAAAATGTGTATATTACAATGAATATTTTTGACTCGTACTCACATGATATTTAAACCACAAAGGTTATAGACCATGTGTAGACCGATCAAACAGTAAGTGTGCATAGCGTGGGAAACATGGAATACGCGTGCGTGTTCTGTGTTAAACGCCATTTTCCGTCGTCTGATGATTTACGTCGACGGCGACGTGAAATTATAAAATCGTTCAGTTACCCATAAGGAAACTGATTTGGTCTTAATAATTTCGGGTGAGGGCTTTTGTATATATTAAAAGCCCTTACAAACCATGCAAAAATATCGATTTTTTTTTCTTTTTTTGGAAAAATCTTGAGGGCGCACTGTTTCAAAATGTGCCAGTGTCTCTTTAAGCTGCTTTTTAAAACGCATACATGTTTTAGAATGTTCACTAATATTCGGCGACAATTCATTCCATTATTGTGGGCCCATTGTTCTTATCCCTCTTGATGCAAAACCTTGTTTTACAATGTCTAACGTAAAACTCCCCTGTTGCTTCTCGTGTTATGACTGTTTTTATAATTAAAGTAATTAAAAAAAAGGACATTTGGAAGTTGGCGTAAAACAAAATTGTACATATTAAACACCCCAAGATGGAGTTTGTATAACATAAAATAATAAGCAAACAAATTAATTAAAAAATAAACAATTATAAAATTAGTTGGAAGGCATATAAAAAAATACACAAAAATACATGTTGATAAAAATATGAAAAGTAAGTTTGTGCAGGAAAATGTGGCATGGTATTATTAAAATACTAATTAAAATAAAACACAGTAAAAGTTAAATGAACAATGAAACTGAGCATAAATACGAACAACGTTAGTAAGTAATTAAAAGTTTAAAAAGAAAATTAAGAAATAATGAAAATATGAATAGGAACACAAATAATTAAACATATGTTTTTTTTTTTTTTTTATTTGGTGAAATGAGAACCTGAATTGGGTGGGGAAGGGTTGTGTTGATGGAAGGGGTGATTGGCAACACACTCTTCTTGTATAATGTGGAACACTGGTGTTGTTGGAAAGAGAACCCCGGGGTAGTTGGGAAAGGATGAGTTGAGAGGAAATCGGTAGAGGGTTTCACGGTATGCAAATGAGGTATTGCCATTTAGTATTCCGTCAGCGCTAGGCCCCAATCTCATATAGCGCATGACGGCATCAATTGTAATACCAAAAGGACCAAGGGTGTTGAGGAATTGGCCATCTAGACAAAAAGGGATAGGGTGTGGAGTCATGTAGAAATGTTGCCATGGTGTATAGTTGGAAGGAGGAACCTAGGTTAGTTGGGAAAGGGCCCACCTTTGGTGATTGAGAAGGGGATCGGTGTTAGTTGAAGACGCTTGTGGCAGTGGGAAGGGCTTCCAGATGGTTGTGAAGGGGGTATTGGGTAGTTCGAAATTGAAAGAAAAGACATTGGGACTTTGGAGAAAGCAGTAGTAAAGGGGCCCTGTCAAGTTTGCAAGGGGGGCCCTGTGGTCGGTAAGTAGTTTGTGACTGAAGCAGCCACGTTCAACTGGTCAACGTTGGTGCCCGGGCCGTTTCATACATGAGTACAAAAGTAGACAGATTGGTCGACGTAACGTTCAATGTTATGAAAAATGTGTCTTAATTTCTCAAACCAGGAGAAGCCAACACTTTATCAGGTCTTTAATTACTTTTAAAACCCTTTTTATAAGGTGCGAGTTTTTTTTTTTTAATGGAAAGCGGGGCAAAGTGAGTTTTTTATAGAAAACTTCCAACCACCCCCCCTTGAAGTCAAACTGGTGAGTCTTAAAACAATAGAAAATTGTTGCCAGTCGACAGAACTGAAAGGACAGCTCGTAACCTCAAATCTCCGGGAACTTCGATTCAGAATCGATGCAACTTGTGTGGGGGGATGGGGAACTTAGGGAAGGCAAATTTGCAATCTTATGTAAACCGACGCAATTTAAAAAAAACGAAGGGAGTGAGGTCATCAGATGTCAAGATGGCGCGGATAAAATAATGAAGCAAGCATGCACATTCCGTCCAAAAAAATTCCGGCGGCGGGGGGGGGGGTGACAAGGCACCCCGGGCACCCCCCTGGATCCGCGCCGGAACACGAACTGAGTGCACCCCTTACACATACTATGTAGTCTTCGTGACCGTATAAGGGGACTCTGAGGAATGCGACGCAGCGTTCCAAAGTGCTAAAGCAGCACTGACATCTGATTGTTTTTGACCCAATATGACTAACCCGACATTATTGCTTGGTGTGGGATGCATCCACTACGGGATTGGAGCCAGTTTTGTCACATGTATGAGACAAAAAAAGTCTCAAAAATGAGTCTAAAGTGGCGGGTATGTGTCGGATGTGGTTACTGTCCATTAATTGGTTTGTTCCTTGAAAGGACAGGCAACAGAAAGTTGTCATCGCTGATGAAGCATCGTACCCTATGTGTATGATCTGGGGCATGCCCCAGGGTTCTGCTGCAGGCCCCATTATGTTTGGTGCTTATACCTTATCCCTGTTGAGGATATCATTCATGCACATGGTCTCTGTGTGTATCTACGCGACGATACGAAGATCTTCTCACGATGAAACCTACCAGTTGCCCACTTGCTATAAATCAAATTGAGCAGTGCAGTTGTGACATCAAAACATGGATGGGTAACAATTACCTAGGTTAAAGACAGTAGGAACAGGGTACTACATGTTACTTCCAAAATATGCCATTAGTACCCAAATCTCTCATCTCACCGCCGGTAATTCGCAAGATTAAGCCAGTTAAAAATGTCGCAATCTTGGTGCCATCTTTGACTGTCATCTAAACATGTCACCCATATTCATAAACATTTCGTGGGGCATCCTTTGCTCTAAGAAAAGTGGTCAAATAAGTAAATATCTGGACAAAGAACTACGAGAAACTCATCCACGCCTTTGTCACATCAAGATTGGACAGTAATAACAGTTCTTCTCATTGGCTTCATGCAAAGAGACCCAAGCTCCAAAGAATACAAAATTCCGCTGCTCGTCTTGTTCTCTGTCCAGAAAAACGCGGGAGCACATAACACCAGTCCTCTACGTTCTAAACTGGCTTCCAGTTCAAAACCCAGGATTGATTACCAAAGTTTCTCCTCCTCACATACATAAATTCTCGTGGCATGGTACCTTCATACCTTTCTGAACTTGTTTCACAGTATGTTCCATCCGGCGCACTCGTTCATCTTACAAAAAATCTTTTGAAGGACTACTTTGATCGACTTAAATATTATGGTGAAAGAGCTTTTGCCATTGCTGCTCCTAAACTTTGACTTAATTTGCAATCGAGAACGCTATGACCATCATCTCACCACAATTCAAATCTAGACTCAAAGCTTATCAATTCCAAGTTGCCTATTCTTAATGTGCATCACTGCTACTTTTGTTTTGTTTTGCTCAGATTAATTTATGTCAGCGCATTGAGAGGTTTCTTACGTTTATGCGCATATAAGCACTGTATTATTTTATTATGATTATTATGTATGGATGATGGCTCAGAGCGACCCATAGATTTCGCGTCACGCACGCTGACTAGTAGTGAACGCAAACTATCTCAAACTCCAGAAAGAGGCACTATCGCTGGTATTTGGCCGTAAAAAAACATTGCACCAGTACCTGTACGCAAGACACTTCACGCTGATTACGGACATAAACCTTTGTTGTCATTTCTAGGGACAAAATCGGGTTTGTCCTACGCTAGCCGCAGACAGATTGCAGAGGTGGGCTATTGTGTTATCAGCATACCAGTGTACGATATCCTCTCAAGCGCACTGGGAAGGCATCTCACTGCGAGGTTATCGCGTTTACCTGTGCAGTTAGCTGAAGGTGAATACAGAGCTGGAGAGGAACCAAGTCTATTTCCACTTTACCACCCCCCCCCCCCCTTGTTAACGGAATGCCAGTGACAGCTAAGGAAATAGAAAGTGCTACTCGCAAGGACCCAATTCTTCAAGAGTTATGAGTACACAATGACAGGTTGGCCACAGCAAGTTGAGGAACAGTTTTTGACCCTTTTTCAACCGCAGGATGGAATTTCAGTTGGAATGCGTGTACTTTAGGGTCTTCGCGTCTGCGTTCCTTCAGTTTGCAGACCGTGTACTCAATGAAGTTCATAGTGAAAGTACCAAGGCATTACGCGTATGAAGTCGCTTTCAAGAAGCTACGTCTTCGTGGCCAAAGCTGGATGCGGACATTGAGACTTTCGCCAAAGATTGTTCCGACTTGTTGTTGGTAAAGAATCGTTCCTGAAGCCGCGCCATTACACCCATGAAGATGGGCGACACGTCGTTTTGAACGCATTCATCTGGATTTCGCGGAGAAGGAAGGAAGGAAAAAGTTTCCTCGTACTCAAAGATGCGTTACTCCAAGGATTAGACGTTATTATCATGCCCAGTATCACTAACAATGCATTGTGAAGCTCTAGCCCAATTTTTTGCAGCGCACGGTTTCCCTGGTCATTGTGAGTGACAATGGACTGGCGTTTATTTCAAGCCACGTTCAAAGAGTTCTGCGCACATAATGGCATGAGCACAAATGACGCCGCCGTATCACCCCGCAAGCAATGGAGCCGCGGAACGCTCGCGCTACAAATTTTGAAGCAGGCATTGAACACTAGTAAGAAATCGGGTTTACCCTTGCAGCATAGAGTTGCAAATTCTTGTTGATCTAACAGGAATACCCAATGCCACAACAGGTTGTTACACCAGCTGAACTTTTTCTCAAGTGTCAACCCAGGATCAGACTATTAAGTCTCATGAAACATTCGCTGGCCAAATAGTGGGCGCAAACAGACAAATGAAACAACACCACGATGGGAAAATGCCTCTCTCTGTGAATTTCTCCCAGGTGACAAATAAACGTCTGAATTTCGCGGGAAGACGAAGTGGTCTGAAGCAATTGTATGCAGCGTTTGGGACCAGTGACGTATGTGGTCAAAAGCGTTGAGAACCTCCGGTGTTCACATAGATCATTTGACAAGGGGTTTGTTGAGCTCACAGGAGTCAACCCATACTGAACAATCGGATTATTCAAGCCCCATAGACCCGGTGGCCGTACGACTGAACCACAGGACCTTTGCCAGTACAGACGAACCACAAGAAGTACATGTAGTTCACACGTCCCCCAACCCGCGATGTTGTGACAAGTCCAAGAGTGGTGTGCACAGGTACCGCAAGCTACGGTAGCAAGTAATAGAGTAGTAGAAAAACCACCAGAACCAGCCAGTGAACATCTCACAAGTGGGAGGAGATTATCCCTGAACGTCAGAGAAAAAGCCGATAAACTGAAACTTATAAAGACTTAACCTGTCAGTCAGAAAGAAACCCGACTAAACTGTTCGTTTTACCGTTGCTGAGCATGTTGTAGAAGTGTTACTTGAATTCGGTAGAAAATAGTGTTACTTTCAGATAAAGTCCAAAGAGGAACTTCATAAAATGGACAACGGTGAGTTAGAACAAACCTAAAAATTTGGGTTATTTTTGGTGAGCCAATTAGTTGTCAAAATTGGAAGTTATAGTGGTCATTGTAAATAAATGTGGAGATGTCAAGGTCATTTGAAAGTCTTGCTATTTTTGGAATGGGTGGTAGCTAGCAAAGTATTTGTGGTCCAGTCTAATAGGGATGTTTGGAAACCCAACATTGAGTTCAGTAGAGAGGATGGATGTAGCTCTTTTAAGGGCGGAGGAGTGTAGATTATTGCCCTTTAAGGTATGCAAATAGCCTAGTGTCCCTTTAATGTTTAAACATCCGGGTGATGATTCGACTACATCACATAAACAACACATGGATCCATAATGTTTTGCGTGTGCAAAGAAACAGGCGGCTAGCTGCCAACGTCCGTAAATAAAAATACTGTGGACTGGTAAACCTTATTGTGTTCAATATTGGAATCCTAAGGATTATTAAACCAAAAATCCCTTAGCCCTAAAGATTCACAAGGGTAAAGAGTAACAGTCACATAAGTTAGTAAATGTAAACAGAGCACCAAGGATACAGAAGACTTTGAAGTGCGTGTGCCACCACTGGACAAACGGGTCCATCTTCTATTTCCTTTCTGAGAACGTGGTCGACATATTTCGTTTTAAAGGTACTGTCCTTCGTGAGACTGCGTTGTCAATTTCCAATTAAATCCCAGCTCTTGTTCTTTTAAAGGTTATAGTGGCAGCTGAGTTTGCATAAAGACCGAAAGGATTTTTTAAAGATCCTTCATTCATAGTCTTATCGTGGTGTTTCCTTTGTTGATCTTCGTCACAGACCAACATGAATTCGAGATCGTTCTTGTCTGACTGACTTGAATACTTTTCAGCTAATACTGAGTTCGTAAATTGTTCTGCTTGCTGTTGCTGATTTCATTTTGTGAAATTGGATTTGCATCAAGATGCATTGATCGGGTATGTTGGTTGTGAGTTAATCCTGCGATTGTTCCAGTACGCAATGTTCTGGGTACATAGCGTATCGGTAGCAGTCTTTTCTTTGGGGAGAGATATATTCTGTAGGAAGCAGTATCAAAGAACCAGAAGCAGTATCAAAGACAAAAATAAAAGTATCAAAGGACCAGAAGCAGTATCAAAGGACAGAAGCAGTATAAGACAGAAGCAGTATCAAAGACAGAAGCAGTATCAACGACCGAAAGCCAGTATTCAAGGATGACCAGATGAAGACTGCGGTTTAGCTGTGTTAAAATGAAGACGAAACCCTGTTTGAACTCGGTATATTTAATTAGCGCCTCAGTCAAGCAGGAGAGAACTATAAATGTGGGAGTACCTTTATAGAGACGTGAAAAGTCTATATACTCATTCGAAGTGGTTTTGTGCTGAATTTTCAGATTGGCCTAAATGAACGCAGACGTTTGCATTTGCTTTGCACTTGGAAATAATGGACCAAGTTGACCAAGGGGGCCACACGCTAGGGCGTACTTGTTTATCCCAGTGCCTCTCTTTACACTACTAAATTTATATGGTGATGTTTTTATTCTTTTTTAGAAACTGGAGGGTTTACATAGCTAACATCTTCTTTGGTAGATTTCCTATTTTTGTTAACATTGAATATATCCGGATTTTTCACAAAGAGTTCATTACACTTTGGTTGAGTGTACGTGAATATTACGTTCCCGAGGAGGTCGATCCAACAATTAACAATTATTATCTCTTGCTCATGAATCGTCCACTATTCTATGAAAATAGTTTATGATTGTGCATGATAGTGATAAAAATAAATCGTGTGTTTTGGTTATTCTGTATAGGCACGTTTCTTCCTGGCTTATTTAAAAATCATTTTCCATATATGCATAATATTCTAGCCCCCAACCAGAAATACATTTGATTTTTAAATTGCTAGAACCAGAACTGATTTGCATCCAGAGGTATTCGATCAATGCTTTCTGGAATAAGTTTCCTTGAAAATAAAAAGCGAAAACCCTAAAGACATTTAAATATTTACTCAAGGATACTTTTCTTCTAATCCTATTGCTAACTTCTGGTATTTCATAATACCATTTTGCTCGACTGATGCAATAACATTGAATCCAGATTATTTGGGTGATTGACCATTTTTGTCTATAAACTTTGTAAAGGTTTTGGCAACCCCTTTTGGCATTTAAGGGCCTTTTGGACGCTCCTCATATTACGCTTTAATTGTATTGTTTTTTACTGTATCTTTAATTTATCGGTCGCGTAGCGACATTATATTACTTTTACCCGGGCCATTTTGGGGCTGTTTTTGGTTCGCGGATCTCCGTAAATGTCCGGACCATCTCGGCCGGTGAAATGGTACGTGCAAATTACTGTCATGCTGGTGTTTGACCCCATAGAAATTGTCGGTGTAATTTTTTAGTTTTTTTGTTTTTTTGTTTAATATGTTTGATATTTTTCAATTAATTGAAAATTAGTTTTTATTTAAATGGAAAGTTTGGGTTTGTTTACGGATTTTGAAGTATGTACGAGATCACTATCAACTGCTTTAAAGATGTATCCGAAAATTGCGCTTTCTAGATAGCGGATTTTGTTTAAAATCTCTTAAATGTGTGGTGAAAATAAATATGGGCTGCCAAAAAAAGGATTATGATGGTTGATTCCCCTCGGACGATTTGTAACGTAGGGTAGTTGGGTAAGTTCCATTGTGGTAATAGCGGGCAGTCGAAGGTTGCTCTGACTAGACAATCCATTGGTATCATTGGTTTGTGGTCGTGTCCCGGTCTAGGACGTGTGGTGGGGGGGTCAAGCTAAATAGTGGGGGGTTACCTGGAGAGCTTTTTGACGAAATTAAAACCATGATTCAATTGTTGTAGTGCCCGAAGGACACTCGAATGACGAATTAATTTTGTGTGTCATTTTCCCCAGTGATCATTATAGGCCTATGTTTCATGTTTTTATTTTTAGCTGAATACCCAGAATGCGTTGCGGTACCACTAGCGAAACGTAACCCGCTATTAGTGGGGCCTGAAATGTTTGGCCAGATTCTCTGGTTTGGCTTACCTCGATAGCTCTGCAGACATTGTCATTGATTCCTTGAAGATATGATCGTTAAGATAGGACCCTTTGGTCTGGGTTCGAATCCCACTCCGGCTGATTTTTTTTTTTTTTTTTTTTTTTTTTTTTTTTTTTTAAATGTATTTTTTAGAAATTTTTAATGTTTGGTGTACCAGTAGATGTTTTTTTTTCGCACCTGACCATCACAAAGTCATACATATAGGGCCTAAAACAGAACAAAAGAATTAACACAAAATAAAAATAATAAATAAAAATGGAATGACTAAGAAACAATCAGTAACAAATTAGAAATAAAAATACAACGAAAAATAATAATAAACAGATGAGAAAATAATAACCAAATAATTGAAAAAAATAAACTCAAATAAAATCCGTGTACACTAGTCTTAGAATATCATTAAAATAAATGATTAAAATAAAAATAAAAATATAACATAATAAAGATATTTATAATACCCTTCTCCTGAAAAGGAATAGAAATATAAAATAATAAAATACATTGAACCAAAATAAATTTTTAAAAATCAGTACAAAATAAATGAGAGAAAACGCAAAAATCAAAATAAAAGCCAAAATGGTAGAAAATAAATTAACGCGAGGATAATAAAAGTATTTTAAAAATTAATAAAATCAAAGCCGTATACCACACACATATTATAATAAATCGTTAAAATGAAAAAAAACTTAAATAATTAACACTAAACAAAATAAGATGACTAAATAAGTAAAATAAAAACAAAGCATAACACCATACCATTAAAAAAAATTGTTGAATAAATACATATACATTATAACGAAAAAATCAAATGAAAAAATAATAGAAATAAAATCACACTAAAATTATTAATAAAGTAATTGTTACAATAAAAATTGAACTAAACAAATTAAGATGACTAAATAGGTAAAATAAAAACTAATAATAAACAAGAATGAACACAATATTACAATTCATAATTACAAACAAAATACACACTATGAATAAAATATATACATTATACATTAAAAATCAAATAACAAAGAAATTAATAGAATAAACAAAAACGAAAGGAATTGCATTTGTAAACCCTAGCGTCATATTCCAAGCAATTGTCAAGAAAACTTACAACTTCAATTCTGGACATCCATTCCGTTGCACCTTACAACCTTTGCATGTGTTATGTTATATGCATACCACCACACTAGGGTACCACAACAGCTACACAGCAACATGTACATGTAATTTCGACCAGCACAGATTTTTTTAAGTGTCATACTGCATCTGGAACACCCACTATCAGCCTTTATGGGTTCAGTTAGCCACTGGAGATTTTCCGGAGTCGCCTGAGCCACTCACACTCCGCTAGCTAGCCACACGAACATTCTTTTTACTTGCACCAGTTTTTCTTCCTGCACACTTTGTTGATTCTTTGTTTACTGGGACAGCACCTTTTTACCTAGTTAAAACAAGACTCTTACTTATTGAGTGATGTATGATTGGGAAGATAGATAAGATAGATGCATCCAACTATTCCCGTCAACAGTCAACCTAAAAAAAACTTGAAGTCGCCTGACTATGCAGCAACGGATTACAATTCCATATTTGACATCAATCAAACAATCTAACAAGTTGCAGGAAAACGTCTGCTTCAATTCAAACACTACAACATTCCAAGCCAACCCGGTTAACCAAATGGATCAGGGGCGAACGATAAGGTTCTGAACAGAAGCATAACAACACCGCCAACATGAACCACTGGCAACGCACCATTTACAGCTCCCCCCCCAATGCAGTCCCCAACTAACCAGCAAAACCTGACACCTAGCAGCCGAGAACCGCGAAATTCTAGTGTTGTATATGTTTTTGATAACATGGAAATAAAGTTTAAAGTTCAAGACATACAGATTAAGCCTATTCTTAGAATTTAACTTGCCAATGCTGGGACAAAGTGATTACAATGATGGTTTATTCTCAAAGTGTATAAGGTCTATTAGTTTAAAGTTTAGTTCGCATTATATAGATGAACATTACAAAACAATATAACTGTTCGAGAAGTAAGTACATGAATCTCTCCCACACCGGTGGTAAATATTGCCTGGAAAATGTTACACTCTTCACAAATCCTGAAAAAAGGTCCTAAATGCAGTGAATTTGCTTGTTTGATGACAGGATATGCATTTACTCAAATATGTCACCAAAGTATTATTTCCCTATTATAGCATTAAAAATCCGGAATTATTCGCACCACGTGTACTAAAGCTTAGGCTTCAGTATTAGATTACTCCGCGAAGTTTATCGATACCAAAACTTCTATTGTAGAATTTAAGTTTTTCAGGTGTGTAAAATTGGGCTTTTGGGGTCTTGGTTTTATCTGCTAAATTTGCATTTTCACGTGTAGATCAGATAGATACTTTTAGAAAAGAAACAAAAAGAAGAAAAAACATCATCTTGGACGATACGGCAGATGGTAGGATGAACCGGTTTTTATCGGTTTCTCTAAATTCGGGTAATTTAAAGACACTATCAGTGATCAACCCGAAAAGTCAAAATATTTTAAATTGGCAGGAACAGCTTTAAAAGTGAAGAATAAGTCTGTAGAAAGTATTTTTCCAAGCAAAAAATTGATAGAAAGGAAGAAAAACAGCAAGTACAAAGATAGGATATCAATTCAATTCCATTTGTAGTAAATATCACGTACGGACAGTAATGACTACAAATTCCTATTTTATATTATACGTTGCTTTTGGTTTTTCCTGTAACTTGTGGCGTATGTTAGGGACTAACATTGTTACAAACATGCCAAGAATCTGATTTTTGAGGATTTTTTTCGATTTTCTGGTTAAGCAAATACTGAAAAGGCCTTTTAACCAATAACCCCGAGTGTTATTTGTCAAAAACCCAGAAGAAAACTCATGTTTTTGTTGATAGGTTTGCAGAACCACGCAGCAGAGTGTGATGTTTATTTAGAGGATAGAGGACGCGGACGTAGGGCATTACATGTAACGTAACAGCTCGCACATTCAGGAACAGTCTACCCTGAACAGAAAACGTCCACGTGGTCTGAAACCATGCTCTTATCAGTCCATTTATCCAAAGTACTCTGTTGCTCGCAAATTGCCAAGATTTTGCAAACATGTCAATAAAAATGGCAATTTTTTCTGCATTTTGATCAATGATATCGGAATTATCTCTATTTCAACGTGATGAACATTTACTCTTTTTGGGGTGTGCTCGGTAGAATCACCCTTGTGTCTGCTCCTCATGCCCTTTAATATTCCTGTGAAAGAAACGATTTTATTAAAACAAGAATAATAATAACCTGTATATGGCGCTCTACAGAGGGGAGACCACCGCCTAAATAATCAAAAAACTGTAAAATATTCTTTTGGTAAAATACTCCTGTGAAAATTTGCACATCAGTTTCACAAAATCGAAGTACTGGGTAATGTTACTCCAGATTAGTCCATGAGACGAGCAAATTTTCGGTGTCCTGAAGGGACAAAACGACACTTATTATGCAGCAGCAGTAGTACCATGGCCCTACACACAATGCGTAGCATTTCTGGGATGGTAAGCTTTAGCCAGGTAGGAGGGTGAAATGGATTGATATTAACGGACAAACACACTGAGATATTTGACATTTTAATGCATGGTTATTAGCGTGGTGATCATTCACGATTGCATTTGCATGGAGAGACGGTGGTATATTACTTGGGGACGGTAAGTTGCCGCGTACATGGCGGATAACGTTTCAAGAGTGGACGGAATATCAAAACAAACGATATTAGGACAATCCTCCTTTCCTTTTAGTTAGCTAATTGTAAACTTATATTTGGAAAAGATAAAGAAAATGCTATTCTAAGACTGATGAAACTTGGTGGTGGGGCTTGTTCATTGTGTGTGCCTGATGTGGATTAAGGTGAAAATATTGAATATGCATAATGTCCTTTTTTCACTTTTTTGCAAACAAGCTTTTGCTGGTATATTAGCCAAAACTCGTCTACAATATAACATGTCAAATAAAACTGCTTAAATTCTGCAGTTCTGAAAGTTCCAAAGTTCGGCATGGCTTTTACAGGTATGTTCAAAAGAGTAAATACATGTCTTGTGCAGCTATTATAAACTTTACTGTTGCATTAAACGTACAACGTAAAACGTTTTATTTTGCATAAAACGTAACTGAGGTTAGGCAAGTCCGTGTCAGAACGTTTCTATTCTCTATTATATTTGTGTGTGTAGTCACATTAGGTCCATCCATATCCATATCCAGGGGATTAAATCACTCAAGATGGAGGAACCCCTCCCTAGAAATGTTTCCACAAATCTCTAGCTTAGCCATTGTTGTCCAAATTGGACCAGGTGTTTTGTCTTGCGTTTCTCCATTGGTTTTTAGACGTCCATGGATTTCTGGTTCCACTCTGGGGTCCACTTGTCACTCTGATGGTCCACCTGTTATCCAGCGGTTCGTCCGCGAACTTGAATCGTAAGTATTATACCTAACTTATGCTGAGCGCTGTTACGATTTCACAAGTGTGACTTCCGGGCGTTCGCGGAACAATGGACGTTTTAGGACAGTCGTAGGAATACCTTTTCGAATAAACCAGGACGCTAGCACACATTTGTACAACATCTCAAGTACAAAAAGGTTTGAGTGATTAAATATGTTGACAGACTGAACAGAAACCCTGGAACTTGATTCTTAAGTGCCGCAAGTGGGGACTTAAGGAGAGGGGGCCAAAACAAAGTTGTACAGGGGTCAAATGTAAATTGATCCAATAATGTTGAAAAGCACACATGTTATGGTCTACCCATAAGGATTCAGAAAAGGATAGTTGTAATATGTACACCCTAAGTTTCAGAGTTATAGGCTAAAAACATCATAAAAATCAATAAAAAAGGGCCAATTTAAGTTGTACAGGGGTAAAAATATTAAAATATACCCGGCCCCCAATTGGACCGGCTTTGGTGAAATTATTGGTGTAGCTCATATAGGATTAAAATTAAGGAATCGTTTTGAGTGTCTCAAAATGCTTGCTTAAGAAAAGTAGGGGGGTAACAAGATTAAGCCCCATGTGAATGCAATGGACGTTGAACTACTGTGCCCCCTACATCGGAAACTACATGAATTTAAGACAGCAAAGATATTCCTTATTTTAATTCCATATGAAACTCCAACAATAACTTTGCACCATTTTTCTCCAAATCGGAGCAATTTAAATTTTGACCCCTGATACAACTGAAATTGACCCTTATATGATTTTGCCTGTTTTTTAGCCTATAAACTCTGAAACTTTAGGCTGTACATATTACAACTATACCTTTTCTGAATCCTTATGGTTCGACAACATAACATGGTGTGCTTTTCAACATGATTGGATCAATTTACAAATTTGAACCCTGTACAAACTTGTTTTGGCCCCTCTCCTTAAGGCAACAACTTGAGGGCACTTAAGAATCACCGTCCGTTTCAGGGGTTTCCGTCAGTCTGTACATATTTAATCACTCCAAACCTTTTGTATTGAGGATGTGTTACAAACTCGTGTGCTAGCTCAGGGGCGGCTACATAAATTAGGATCCATATTACGTGTCTGCTATTTGGGTGTAATCCGTGGGTGCAATTATGTACGAGTTGGTGTTGAATGCGTTCTAGTAATCGATAACGGATATTACACAACATACGCGGTTTTGGGTGAGCATAGACCTCATGCAACTGAAAGACTCGGACTACCCCTCGCGATTTTAGGAATTCCCCTGGTATGAGAACAGCGTTAAATTTCTGAAGTATATTGTAACAATTAAATATATCATAGCATTGGTAACTTGTTACTAATATCTGTGTACTTTCGATAGATTAGATAAGCCTACCACCGGCCAGAAAGAAAATGACTTCAAAACCAAAGAGGGCGGCTATTTTTTTCTTCATTATGAGTAATTTTGTTGTTGGAAAGAAACAAGAAAACAAATATTTAAAAATATGAAAATATAGCCTATAGCCAATAAAGGGACATGAATGAATATTACAGGGAAGGTAAATGCCTGCAGCAGCAGGAAGAAATGTCTGTTAACCATTGAGAAAATCGAAGGCTACAATTACTAGCGAAGAAGACTTGACTGAATTTTAATAAAAAGATTTCAACAAAACTGGAAATGAGGCAATAGTGAAAAAAGTTATGTCCTTTTTCAATGCGGGCTAGAGATTTCAAAATATTTTTGTGTGTATTAATTAGTCATCTGGAGAAACAAAAATAGTCACCAAAAATACTAAAAAATTAAAAAAAAAATTGAGATGGAATGGGTTTTTGTTTTTAATGTAGTAAGCCAGTTATGTGTACATGTAGTTTAACGGTACGTAGGATAGGCCTACTGTTAAAAAACAAAAAAATGGGATCCGGAATTTTTATTACAAAGTTGCGATTTTTTAAATGAGGGACATCGATTTGGGCTTAGGTTTTTAAGCGATTAGTGTGGAGATAAGCATTATTTTCTCTCTCTGTCATGTCTCTCTCTATCTCTCTTTCTTGTGTTTTTTGTTTATTGGTTCTGTCTCTTTCTTTCTTCTTTCTTCTTTTTCTTTGCGTGACAGGAAGATGAGCCGACTGTGTGAAAGTATGAGGCCATTCTCTGAGGGACATGGGATGTAATTATTGCAATGACATAGTTACAGAAGACAATTGATAATATGATTATTAAACTGTAAACATGTTGAATCTCTCTTTTGTTAGTTAATTTTATAAATGCTGCATTGGCATTACACAGGATAGATTCAGCCAACCTGACTGATAGGGTGAATATGCACATATCATGGAAATAAGAGATTTGCGGACTTTAAGATGCTACTAGTAAAGCGTTGGCGTTAACCGAACGCAGTCTTCTAGGGACATAATTTGGTTGCCGTATTTAATGTGATATAAGCCCTGTATATCAAGTTGGGCAATACTCGAACTACAAAACAGTATTTGCTATAAACAGATATTTCAAAATGTTTGCAACGTGTGGCAACAACAGTGTTAGAAAGGTGTTTAAATGGTAATCACTGTGTTGCAGTGTATTATGCAATCAACGACACTCCCGGTCTGAAATAGATTCAAGGAGGTTGCTATAATATCTTATTTTTCATTCAGGACTGTGTCTCCCTTCATTTTCTCGAATTATAAATGCTGTTACCATTATATATTGCTAACAAGATGGGTGGAATGCGAACAGCGGAACGATCCGTCCACTTCCACACACACTACAGTGTGTTACGTGTACTGTGACCACACGTAGTTTTAATAGTAAATCTGGCCATTTACTCGTAGACACACCGTTGCTTACGTCCAAGGTTCACGAACGCGAAAAAAATCTTAGAGTAACCTACGTCACACCTAGGGATACCGTTAGACTTAAGAGTGCTTTCACGAACGAACCCTGCAGTCTAAAACGTGGCATGCCCCCATCTATGTCTTAGCACTCCCTAATGCAGTCGTAATATCAGGAACTCTGTCTGTGATTCGGATTCCAGCAATTTCTCTTTTTATCTTGAAGTTGGGGACATGTGTTTTCAAAATTGTTTAGGTAACATAGTCATTCAAGTACAGAGGACGTCTACGGTACGTCTATGAGGGCGGTGGACTACTTCAGGTATCCGTTCTTCATCCTCGCTCCTTATAATGTATGCCGTCTTCGGTACTCTGTATGGTCTAGTCACTCATGTATAGGTCCTTCGTCACTCATGTATGCGTCTTTTGTCACCCCCATCCCTCCAAACATGTTTTGCTGCGGGGTTGTCTGGTTTAGGCATCTTTTTGAAGCGTGAGATGTTTCTGGTAGTCTGATGGTTGTGACGTTGGGCTGTCAGTTGCGAGCCTTACGTACAAAACTAGGTGTATGGGGCTGGATTGTAGAAGGGTTTCAGTTGCCCCTAACTTGGTTCTTGACAAACACTGTGTCGCCTTCTCTGATGTCAGACGATTTGGTGTTTCTCGTCTGTTTGCATAAGCTTTCATTCTTGCTTTGGCTATTGGATGTCCGTGTAAGGCTTCAAAAGCTCCTGTACCTGTGGTAGAATGTGGCGTCGCCCTATAGGTGCGAAGAAACGTCCATAAGTTCTGTTACCACGACTTTCCGTCTGTCTCAGACGTCTGTACTGCCTTCTTAAGCGTACGCATGAAGCGTTCGACCTCGCCGTTCGCTTCTGGCCACATTGGGGTTACACGGTGATGGTAAAAACCTGCGTACTTTGCAAATTGGGCAAATTCTTCCGATTGGAAGGGACTTCCGTTATCACTTTTCAAGGTCTCTGGTATTCCCGTCTGCTGGGTGTCTTGAATAATCATCCACAACCACGAGAAGGTATTGTCCAGATGGGAAAGGTCCGCAGAAGTCAACACTAACTTGTTGCCATGGTTTCGCAGGTAGTTCGCTCATTTCCAGTGGAGCTCTATGAACTTCTGGGGTGGATGCTTGACAAGAGATGCAGCATTTGACTACCGCTTCAGTTTTCGCAGAGAGTTTCGGAAACCATACTTTGCTGCGGAGTAGGGATTTTGTTTTAGTCATTCCTTGATGACCTTGATGTGCTAGTTTGATGACCTGATCTTTAGGGATTGTGGAATAACAATGGTGTTCCCTTTCAGAATTACATCGTTTTCTGTGATGGACAGTTCGTTTCTCACATTCCAGTAGGATCTGTATGTATCTTTTATCTTATACATGGTATTGGTACGCTGATGATGAATGACTGATTGCAGCGCCAGGTCGTTTGCTGTCGCTTGCTGTATATCGCTAAGGGTTAGGGCATGTGGTTTTGAACTTGTTTGAATGAAGTTGACATACTCTTCTGGTCTTTCTGAGGATCTGCGGCAGATCTGCCTGGTGCGGAATCTGGATCTGGATCGCGCAACATATAATCTGCCGGGTTGTCCTTTTCAGCGCGGTGGATGACTGACATATTGAATGTGTGTTGTAGTTTAATTCAGTAACCAGCTCTGGATTCTTGCGGATGAATTTGCTTGTGGTTTGGAGAATATAGGCACTAACGGCTTGTGATCAGTGACCACTGTGAACTTGTTACCAAATATGTAGAGGTGGAATCGCTGTACGGCCCATACTATCGCCAGGGTTTCTCTTTCGATCTGGCTATATCTGGCTTCAACCGGATTTAGGGAGCGGCTAGCATAGCACACATTCTTCTTATTTCCGTGCTCGTCCTCTTGGACCAAGATGGCACCGAGACCGACGGGGCAAACGTCTACCCATATCTCCGTTGGACGGTTTATATCAAAGTACGACATCACTGTGTCGCTAGACAGTGCATCTTTGAGCTTCTCTAGAGCTTCATCTTGTTCCTTCGTCCAGACGAAAGATGTGTTTTTCACTGTAAGTCTCCGGAGGGGCTCCGTGATGGTTGTGTTACGAGACGTACTCAAGGTCAGAAAAGTAACCTCCCGTGGTTCATAAAACAAAATTCACAATGAAGATTTGTAAGAAGATTGACTTGACCAAGATGTAAATTCAAAATGATTTTAATACATAAATTAAATCTGATCAAACAATATACACAATGCACAAAATTATTATATTTCTTACCTACTTAAAAATCAAATTAAACACACACCATCCCATAAAATATACAGTTCAATGTTCTCGTTGGGTGCGCACCAGTCTCTGTAGAATCAGGTCCACATATAAATCTTGGCGACACAAATCTTGCTGGTACAGTTCAACTAGTTTCGCGAAATCGCAAAAGTCCTTTTGGTCTAGACCGGCCGATTAATTTGTAAACTCGTAGACTTGAAGAACTACTGGAAGTATAACTGCAGCTTGGCGTAACAATAGTCCACAGGTACTCAGTGCATTAAAGATGAATGTCACTGGTACAGAAGCAATGTCCTGCTGGAATTTTAATGTTAACCTTTGTTTTTCCAAAGGCACCAAATTTTGTGCAGCTCTGACGATTCTGACAACTTTCCAGAAATGTAATAAAGAACATAAGATTTTTATAAATCAAATGTTATGAAAGTTCTCCACCTTCTGTTTGAGAGGTCTACACTTGATGAAATCTCTTGTCAACTGAGTCTGGCAAGGAGAAATGACTTGCAACAGAATTTGTCCATAGAAAATTTCCCATGATGCAACAAACACGCGGAGACAAGACGAACATTTTGTCATCTTTTCAGTTCGCTGAAACATGTTTAAAGGAAGTCCACAATCTTCCACATCCTGCACCTGATCTGTTTTGACATAGCAATTACACAAAGTCTATTGTTCATCAACAGGTGTGCAATCTTGCTTCCTATAGATAAACAAAGAACCTCTATACAGTTCTTAGAATGATGATGATAAGACACTGTGCTCCCATTGTTCACAGATTGCGGACATATTCTGACATGTTTGTACTCAGGAAGTCTTCACACACTAGTCCATTTAGAACTAGGTCAATCAGATATTGCAAGTTTCATATTTTCCAGTTCTCACTCATAATTTATATGATTTAATTTAACATGATTTAATTAATATAATACAGAAAAATAATATAATATTCTGGAGTATGTCACAGTTGCCATATCAGGGATAAATCTCGCACTAAATGTCGCCATACCTAATAGACTTCTGACCTCTGCAGCATTTGACGGCGGTAGCGCTTTCTTCAATGCGTCAACCTTCCGGGGGGTCAGGAGAGACTAAATATTCTCCGAAGACAAGACCAAAGAATTCCATTCGTGTCTTGTTGAATTTGCATTTTTCAGCACTCAGTGTGAGTCTTTTGTCTCTTATTCGCTCTAGCAATTGCTCAAGTCGTCTGTCGTGTTGTTCTTGGGAAGGTGCATGCAACAATATATCATCTGAAATGTTTAAGACTCCCGGTATTCCTTCAATACTTTGTCTGATTGCGTCTTGAAATACCTCGCTTGCCGACGATATACCAAAGTTCAGACGCTTGTACCTTTGAGATGTTGTGATATATCTGCAGTCAGGTTCAATTTCTAATTTATGGTACCTCGATTTGAGGTCGAGCTTTGAAAACACCTTGTTAAGCTCAGATACGATCTCATCTATCGTAGGAGTATCATGTCGCTCGCGCTTTGGCTACATTGGCTGCACGCATGTCCACGCACAGTCTGATGTCATTAGGATTGTGTGGTTTAGGTACAACTACTAGTGGTGACACCCATGGTGTCGGATCAGTGGCGTCTTCTATTATTTCATTTTCTTCTAGCTCTTGTAATTTGGTTTCTATTTGTTTTCTCAAGTGGAATGGTGTTTTTCTATGTCTTTGTGCTACTGGTGGCACTGATTCATCAATGTGTAGCTTGATTTGTGCATCTTTGAGTTTACCTATTCCTTGGAAAACTTCAGGGAATTTCTCCTGTATGCTTTCTGCTGACACTCTGTTTACTTCTAGTTCTTTTGTGTTTAATTTCACAAGATTGAGTTCTTCACTTGTCACTTTTGACAAGAGACAGTTTGCATCTCCTTTCACCACGTATACGTTAGCAACTGTAACCTTTTCTTTTGTTTCTATTTGTGCTTGGAATTTACCAATAATTGGTAGGGGTGTCTTGCTGTAGTATGGTGTCAAGGATATGTCTGTATTTCTCAACTGTATTTTGTTGGCTTTTGATCTTCTGTCTTGGATTTTTTCAGTGTTGTTTCACCTATGAGGTTTTGCGGAAAACCAGTATCTGCACATACTTGTACTGGTGTGTTTTCTATTTTCACTGTTGTATTTGCACTGATTGCGTTCACTGTTTCCTGTTTCTTTGTGTCTGGGGTTGAGGTTTTATTTGTTTGTGTCTGATTCTCAATTTGAAACACATGATTTTCACCACTTTCATCAGTATCACTTGGATTTTGTTCAACTGACTGAACGTTATTACGCCCATTACGATGTGATCGCGCATTGTTAGTGCGATTTTCACCTGCATGCTTAGGCTTGGGTAGCTTTCCACCTGTGTATTTACCTCTAGGCCTGCTATTTGCTTTAGGCCTAGCCCCTGGATGCTTACTCTGTCTTTGCTCTCGTGTATGCGTACCTCCTTCTCCTGTACTTGAATTACAGGCTCGTGCAAAATGATTCTACTTTCCACACGAATTACACAGTTGGCCATAGGCAGGGCACTCCCCATTGTGTGGGTATTCGCCTGCACAAAACCAACATTTTCTACCTGTATTTCTCAAGTGTGTATCTGATGGTGTATGAGTCCTTGACCTTGATGAATGTAGTTTATTCACAGTTCCAGATGAACGAGAGTCCAGCGTCAAGTCCTTCATACGATCTGTTGTCACCTCCAATGTCTGCGCTAGTTCGATGAGTTTCGCAAGGCTGCGTTCCTTCTCCAAAGCTTTCTTTCTTAGGACTTCAGATTTGCTTCCTGAGATGATTTGAGTTGCTATCTCACGGTCGACATCTGTGAATTCACATCTTATTGCCATTCGTCGCAAACGGGTAGCATACTGTTCAACATTTTCTCCTGATTCCTGTTTTGTTTGCCTGAATCACAGTGTTTCATAAGCAATGTTCTTTTTCGGCGTGAAGTAGGTGGTTAACGCTGTAACAGCTGGTTCAAATTGTTCTTCAGTTCCAGTTTTCGTTAATGTTTCAAACAGATCTTGAAGTTGAAGTGCAGGCCCACCATAATGTAACAAAAGGGCACGGCGGCGTTTGTCTTTGATATCAAAACCAACCATGGCTGACTTAAATCTTGATACCCATTTAGTCCATCTGATTGATAAACTGGCAGAATTACTGTGCGGATCAAAGCTGGGAAGCTGTGGCATCGCCATAGTACATGAATACTAAATTACACGCGGTGCACGGTATAGTATTTCAGCTGTA